>JAOQGH010000014.1:2668713-2681591 GCA_025769975.1 Gallinago jamesoni | reverse complement strand
GTTGGAGGGGGCTTGGAGCAAGGTGGTGTGGTGGGAGGTGTCCCTGCCCAGGGCAGGGGGTGGCACTGGGTGGGCTTCAAGGTCCCCTCCAACCCAAACCATTCTATGATTCTATGGGAGACTTTTCCTGGGTTTGGCCAGGCTCAGCAGCAGCTTCAGGACTTGCTGCAGGAGTCTCTGAGGGTGGTTCTCCATCCTGGCTCTGCATTTGAAGAGCAGACAAGGCAAAAGGCTGGTGGTGGCTGTTGTCCATGTTAATGGGGTGGAGCACTGTCCCAGCCTGGCCATCCTAGGAGGACCATCCCTGTCCTGCTCCAACCTGACTGCAGGAGTCTGGGGAGGGGGGAGTTCATCGCTCTTCCCAAGGGTGTCTACAGCTGAGCTATTCCCACGTGGCTCCTCTGTCTTCAGGGGAGGCCCCGCTGGTGGAGCCCAGCTGTCCAGCAAGAGGTGAATCCCAGCCAACACTTACTGACCAGGGTGACTACATCTCACTCTGACTAAATCACCCTTGCTCCCTACATCCCCTCACTACTGGATGAGGAAAGGTTGGGGAATCCAGCTCACATGCTTTGTAGACACCCTTGGATGTTGGGGTGGCTCCACCGTTGGTTCCCAAGTGTGGGCTTGTGAATCCCATGCTCCTCCAACTCTCTTGCATTTGCAGTAGCACATGGGCTACCTTCCTTCCCCTAATTTCACACCAAGCCTGCAGCTGCACTGTACATGGCATTAAGATGTGCCTTGGCTGCGTAGTCTGGTGGGAAACGGACAATTTAAGAGTTGTCCCAAGGACTTAACCCCCAATTCACCTTGACCTCCCACAGGAGATGCGTGTTATGGCACAAATTGCCATGGAGGAGACTGACCCGAGTCAAGGAGCGCAGGGGCCAGCAGCTCAGAGCCTGGGGGTGTAATTAACTCCGGGCAGCTCAGAATTCAGCATCCTCGCTGACACTCAGCTCATCGATTTATTTTTCCTTAGGAGAAATCGAGTTACGTTTCATGAGATCAAGCAGGCACCAAGCCTGGGAGAGTATAATTTGATCAAGGGGAGCCTTTCGTGCCCGCTGAGCCCAAAGCTCCATCTCTGGGACGTGTGGCCACTCTTTGGCTCCGGGGGGCGAGGAGAGGGCTGGAGAGTGACGGGGCTGGGGGAGGATGCTTGGGGACATCACGCTGTGCCCGGAAACATTTGGAACCATTTCAGACCTACATCTTTCAAGCGGGGCAAGGGAAGAGGTGGTTGGTCACCCTTGGCAAGAGGAATGGCCCTTCACTTTGCCAAGCTTGGTCTTTCACTCCATCGGCCTGGTGATTAAATAGTGTGGACTTGCCACTGAGTCCTGTCTGACCGAGATGCCTTGTGACAGGTATTCTGGCCTCTGCTCCACCACAAACATCTCCATGCCCAGGTTTATCCCTGAGCAGTGTAGACCAGCTCTCGGGCACTGGGATCATCAAATGAGAGAAGGGAAAGGTCCTGCTGAGGAGGGGAGCCCAGGAGACCAGGGCTGTGAGACCCCACAGGGCATTCAGTGCTCTCCAAGCAATGCCTCTCCATCTCCCACCCAGCATCCCTCCAGCACACCCAGCTCCTGTCTTGGTGTAAACACTTTGATGGAGCTCCTCTCTCCATCCCACCACCCCTTCCTCCCAAGGAAGGCTCCTCAGGTCCTGACTCAGCTTGGTGGAGGTCACATAACCTTGCCAGGGTCCTGCTCTGGGCCTTCTGCTGGGTGGGACAAAGCATTTCAGGAAAAGGAGCCTGTCTCTGCGTCGGTCTGAATGTCGGAACAACAAGGACGTGTTGTTCCATGAGTGGCACATCCTACTTGGTGGCTAAGCTCCAAGGAGTCCTTGGTGACCCCCTTGGACAGCAGCTCTGTTGTTGCCGTGAGCCTGGTGGGGTGGGGTGGGAATTGCCAGCTTTATGTACCAGCCAGTGGCTGTATCTTAGTGACAAATGACCCGCTTGTGACGTCCCCTGGGGACGGGAAAGCACTGGCCGAGTATCGTCCCGGGTTTGTAAAACTGCTGCCAGAGCTTCTGCCTGGGACACGACCGGCTGTGGGGGTCCTGGCTTCTCCATCTTCCCTGTCACTTGCCATTGGCAGGGTGATCTGGCCTCCTCCACCCATAGGTGCCACCCCTGGGGGACCCTGCCCCGCTTGTCTTCTCTCATCCCCAGCAAAACCACCACCAGCCTGTACCTGCAGAAGCATCGGGCGCTGCTGACTCCAGGGGCTCCATCCTGGGGCATCCTCCTTCCTCAGCTGCTCCCAGTGAAATCAAGAATAATAGAGGTGGGGAGAGACTCTGGGGTCCCTGATCTTCCCCCCCTGAAGGATGTTCCAGGCCCTCTCCAGTTGAACTTGAACATTTCTGAGGATGAAGCTCCCCCCCAACCTCTTTGATGTCCCTGGTCTCCTGTCTCAGCGTCTGGCCATTCTCACAGGGAAAGCTTTTTTTTTTTTTTTAATAGATATAGTAAGGATTTCCCATGTTCTAACTCGTGCCCATGGCTTCTTTTCCTTTCACCGTGCACCACCTCACCCTCCTGTTAGACACCTGCAGAAGCAATAATCTCCACCCTTCACCTCACCTCCTGAACAAGCTCCCCTCCCTCAGCCTCTCCTCATCCTTCCTGCGCTCCAGCCCTTGTCCATCTTGGTGGCATCAGCCAGACTCACTCCCGTTTTTCTCTGGCTGTCTTCTCCTGTTCTTAGAGCTGCATCCTCCCAGGGAAAGCCCATGGCAAGACAGAGAAGAGCGATTCTGTCAGGATTTTCCTGCCTTTCTCCCCGCTGGAGCGTGAACCTTGCAGCTCCTGCCCACCTCCATCTGCTTCCCTATGAACCCGTGGGGATGCTTGTCCTTCAGGGCTGTGTGGGACCAGCTGGAGTGTCCTGTGTTTGCCCCCTGGTCCCAGCAGCACTGGGAGGAAGGGGTCCAGCTCCACCTTCCAGGGTGCTGGGCATTCGCCCATCTGTGATGGTGGCTCCCATCCCCGGGATGTCTTTAAGGTAAGTGGAGTTGCCATGGGAATAGTGACTCACTGCTTTGCCAGCAGCCGGCTGCAAAAACACCGCTCCACGCGGGGGTCTGACGTGCCCATGGGCTGTCTCCTAGCGTGGGGGGGTGACTTTGGTGTCCTCCCCCCATCGCCAGGGCTGTGGGATTCACCTGGCTGCAGAGGCTTGGCTGCTCCTCTTCGGGTTCCTGGGAACAGAGGACTTCCTAGCTGTGTGTCCATGTGTTTGCCCCATGTTCTCCTCCTTTTAAGCTGGGGGGGGGTTTCTCCAGCAGGACCCCAACCATCCGGGCACCCTGCTGTCTGCAGGCAGCTGAGAGGGGCTGGAAGGACCAGCATGAAGTCAGGGCCAGCCAGCAAAATTTCCCTTAGCACGAGCTCAATGTGGTTGTCACTCCTGCTCATGGGAGATGCCTGAGGAGGTGGTGGGACGTCAGCGTGAGACCAGAGGGCAGACTGAGAGACTGGGAGGAAGGGACACGGATGGAGCATCGTGGTAGGCAGGAGATGGCCAATGTGTCATACGTGTTCGTTGCTGTGAGCCATCACTACCACCTTGAATGGGTTGGGGAGCATCCACATGACTGTCAGTTCACCTGTGGATCTTTGGACACTGTTTGAAAAGGAAGATGAGACCTGCCACATCCCCTGGAAAAGTGGCCGAAGCCTCCTCAGTAATGTTCATCGGAATCATGCTGGGCTTAGCTGGGGAATATGTCCTCATGTCCTGAGGTCTGATCAGACCACTGCTCCCATCACCTTCCCTTTTTGTCCAGCAGGTAGAGAATCTCCCCAGCAACCACCTGAACCCTTACATAGTCCGAGACCTTTTGAAAGTGTGAACCTGTCCATTTCTGTTGGTGTGTTGAGTGGTGCAAGATGTTGCAGCACAGAAAGGACAAGAAAGCTGGGGAGGGACTCTTGATGAGGGAGGGGAGCCCTAGGAGGAGGGGGGGGAAGGGTTTGACACGGAAAGAGGGGAGATGGAGCTGAGATGTGGGGAAGAAGTTCTTTGGTGTGAGGGTGGTGAGAGCCTGGCCCATGTTGCCCAGAGAAGCTGTGGCTGCCCCATCCCTGGAGGGGTTGAAGGGCAGGTTGGAGGGGGCTTGAAGCAACTTGATGTGGTGGGAGGTGTCCCTGCCCAGGGCAGTGGTGGGACTGGATGGTCTCTAAGGTGCCTTCAAACCCAAACCATTCTATGAATCTATGTTTGATGACTTTGAGCTTGGCTTTCACCCCAAGCAGTGGCTGCTGCTGGGTTCCTACCACAACCAGGCACTTGGCGTGTGGGGCATGGACAGGACACGGAGGGTTTCTGTGGTGTTCTCATGTGGACAGAGTGTCCTCTAAAATCGGCTGCATCGTTGCAATGGGAGGTAGGTGGGGACCAGCCCAAAGCAACAATGTTCATTAGTTAATGAGCTGAGGAAGGCCAGCAATAGGCATAGAATCATAGAATCATATGGGGTTGGAAGGGACCTCTGGAGATCATCTAGTCCAACCCCCCTGCTGGAGCGGGTCTACATAGAACACGTGTGGGGTCTACCTAGAGTATGTGTGGGGTGGGAAACGAGCAACATGGATGGAGAGATTGGAGGCAAAATCATTTGGGTTTTGGGGCCAGAATGGGGTTGATCAGTCAAAGATCTGGCCTCTTGTCGCTGAGGGGGAAGGTTTGGCCTTGAGGGCAACTCTCCCCTGCAAGAAACTCGAGTGAAAGGAACTCCAATTAGCAGAGCCACTCATTATCCTGCCAGACTCCCGGGAGCTGAAAGCAAGAATCATGCAGTCACCCTGATTATAGACACAGTCGATTGCAAATTGTGAGCAATTTGGAGCCGGGAATTTGCCGGGTTCTGTAACGCGACGCGTGTGTTTACGGAGCCGAGCACAGCAACACAGTCATTACGTGTTATTAATAACATGCCCTGCGCTGATAAATAAAAACCAATCTCTCCCTCTCTCTCTCTTTCTCTGGGTTTGCTGCTTTGCAGAACAGCTTGAGGTGTGGAGCTCTTCTCCTGGAGGTGGGGGGCTTCCCTGGTCCCCCCTAGGCTTCCTTGGCCTATGGCAAGTGGAGAGTGATGGACCATGCTTAGGGGTGGCAGATGGCTTCAGGCATTGATGGGGTGGTCTGTCTGGCCATGTAGGTGTCCGACCTTCCAGCTCCTCACCTGAGTCCTTCCTTGGATTGTCTCCTCCTCACCTCACCTGTAAGTGATGCTTCTCTGTTATCTCCAGCCTGGCTGATCCTTGGAAAGAGCCACCCAAAGCAGGTCCTCCAGCTGCCAGGTCCTGCCAAGCCCCTCACTTGCCTCCCACCCCTCTCCAGAAGGAGCTGGGACTGCTGAGACCTGTGGAAGATGTGGACAACCTCCACGGACAGCACTGTGTGCATCTCTCTCTCCTCCATAAATTCCAAGAAAACCATCCCCAGCCACTTTATGACACTGGTATTTCCCTCCTTCTCTGTTCAGCACCATCCCTGGAGGTGTTCAAAAGACAAAAGGGGTGACGTGGTGCTGGAAGACATGGTTTAGTGATGGTGTTGCATTTTGTTTGTTGTGTGGGTGTTTATTTTTGTCAGAGTTAGGTTGATGGTTGGACAAGACGATCTTGAAGGTCCCTTCCAACCTAGAAGATTCTATGATTCTATGATTCCTGTTGGAGAAGTTTGACTTCATTTGAATAGGTAAATACTCATGGGACATGGAAATCAGCTCTGTCACCTGGTAGCTCTGGCACTTACCCGTGTTCCTGTTTACACAGCAGCGACTGATTTAGGGAGCAAAGAGGAATAGCTCCAGGAGGACCATATATCCCGGGGCTGGTGTCTCAGTGGTGCCTGCAGACTGGGAAATGAGGAACACCAGCGTGGCACCAGCTTCACAGCAGGTTACAGTCACATCCTAATGAAGCAGGTTGAAATCAGGGCAGAACTTCTCCTTCTATAGCATCAAGCAAGAAGACTTCATCACAGTAAGTAGAATTTGGGGAATAGCTCTTCTCCTGAGGAAACTTTTGAGGGCTATTCCCTGAGTTTGCCGTGCGGCTTTGGGTGAGATGTGGAATAAGAAGTCTTATTTTGGGAACTGCTACTCCTCTGTCATGGCGTGCTCATGCCAGCAGGCTGTTTTGCTGGCTTCTCTGCCGATGCCAAGTGAGGAGACTCTCCATTGTGGAGCAGCTGCCCATGGGAAGACCATGGAAGTTTAAGTCTCCTGTAGTTGTGTCCTGCTGGGGGTGGCTCTGGAAGGAACCTGCTCTTCAAGAGCAGAGGCTGTGGAGCTGATGCTCCTTGACAGTCCCAAGTACGTGGGTGCTCAGACTCGGGTCTGGGGGGCTTGGGAGGGGGTTGAGCATCCAGGCTTTCTGTGGTAATTACAGGGAAATGAGTGGTTGTGACCTGCTGGAGAGGGAAGCCCCAGCTGTGCTGAAGAGCAGCTCATTTACATGCTAATGAG
This sequence comes from Gallinago jamesoni, assembly GCA_025769975.1. Lineage (NCBI taxonomy): Eukaryota > Metazoa > Chordata > Aves > Charadriiformes > Scolopacidae > Gallinago > Gallinago jamesoni. The sequence continues at coordinate 2,675,093 of JAOQGH010000014.1, read as the reverse complement.
GCCTTTCAGACAGGGTGTTTCTCTGCTGCAGGAAGACATGTCAGTGATGGATGATGCTGTGCTCCCCAACCTCCCTGCCCAGCTGCCTGCAGAGCAGGTTGTGAGCGAGTGTGGGATGGTCATCCCGGCTGGCCTTGGTGATCCCAGGTGGCCTGGGTCATCCCAGCTATCCTTGGTCATCCCAGGTGGCCTTGGTGATCCCAGCTATCCTTGGTCATCCCAGGTGGTCTTGGTGATCCCAGGTGGCCTGGGTCATCCCAGCTATCCTTGGTCATCCCAGCTGGTCTTGGTGATCACAGCTGGTTTTGGTCATAGGGCAGCTGGACCTGGGACCCTCAGGGGACACAGCCCACAGGAGATATCCAGTCCCACCAGCCACTTTCCTTGCCCAAGGGGTGTACAAACAGCCCCAGCTGTGGTGTCCACGGGAAGACTCTGTGCCCCGGTGCCTTGAGGGTTCTGAGAGCTGTCCCCACCCTGGTCTGGTGTCACAGAACCTCCCTGGTCAGCAAGGACCAGCCTTTGGTACTGTGAGGTTGGGAGCGAGGCTCTTCACAGCTCAGGGGGTCTCCACTGGGGACATCTCCACAGGGATTGGGTTGTCACCCATCCCTGCTGGGTATTCCCTTGCGGTATTCTTTTTTTTCATAAAGAGTTCTCCATCAACCCTCTCATGGGGATCAGAACACTCACGTGAGCAATGTCACTTTTGCACTTTCCCATTATTTTCCTTTTTCTCTATTCTCTCCTTCAAGTTTTCTGCTTCAGAACAACTTTTTTCTTTCCGGAAACCAAAGCAGTTGTCGGTTTTATTTTACCTCCCCATCTAATTCACCTCCGCTTGGCAACCCAGGGTATTAGTTAGGGTTTAGTTGGAAGAGTTCCACACGGCTGGATTTTCTTTCTAGTTTTCATGGACTAACCTCAGACAGGCCATTAACTCGAGCACCAGATCTAACAAGAAGAATTGGTCTAATTTTGTAAGAATTATTCTATTTTCATTCAGTATAATTATCGCCGAACGTAGACCCCTCTCCGCCAATTCCGGCTGATAAATCTTGTGAGGTCCTGCTGCTGCCTCACCTCTCTTCATATTTTACAGGTGCACAACACCCTCCTCTGATTTATTTCTTCATATGCACCATCTGTTCACCACATCAGCCAGAAGCCTGTGCTCTTCTACGTGCTCCTTGGAAATCTACCCTGACTGGTAAAAGGAGAAAACGCCGCTTCTTCCCGGGTTGCTCCCCCGCTTCATGCACTCTTTAATTCCTGCAGTGTTATTCCATTTGCTTTCATGGCCTTGTTTTAATTTCTCCTTGAAGTCCTGCTTTTGTAGTTTTGATTCAATACCTTATGCTCTCCCCCCAGACTTGGCTGGCTCAGCAGTTCGTGGCAGCATGCTTCTTTCGCTGCTTAAACCTGTGCTTTCCTTCATTTTTTACTTTTTTTTTTTTTTCCCCCCAGTCTGGAGGTCTCTTGATCTGCATCACAATGTTGCCTTCAGGGTTTGGATCCTACAAGCCAAGTATTTTACTCAAATCTCATGTCCAATATGAGCACTCTAAAATATTCTCTTTTTTTTTTTTTTTTTCTGTGAGCATGGAGCATATTTTCTACAGAAAATACCAGTAGTAACCGGCTTGTTTTTCATCACCTAATCTTCTACTAAGCATATTTCATGCCCCAATTTATGGATTTGATTAATGTTGACATTAATTAATTAGCAGACCTTGATAGAAAATCTATCCCGTGACCCAAAACGGTGCTGTACTTGCTTTCGCCCAGAGACAAAATTCTCACCTGAATCTTTTCTATTTGGCAACTACGTTCTTGGAGTTGTGGGGGCATTTCAGGTGGCATCTCCATCTCCTTGTGTTGTTTTCAGCTGCTGGCTGGTTCTGCTGGTGACTGGTGGCCTCTTTGGAGTCCCTGCTTAACGTCAAGACTACACTGGTGCTTGGGAGTGAGGCACCACCAGCTTGTGGTACTGGGATGGTGCTGGAGAGGCACGTCCCAGCTCAGCCTGGTGGCCCAGCAAGCTGTGGAGATGTGCATGGGTCAGGTATGGCTTTATCCTGCTCTGCTGACCTCTTCTCTTACTGTCTATGGCTCTTTCAGCCTTCAGGTGAGCATCAGTCTTCAGGCTTGGGTCCTGCATTGCTTAACTGGAAAGTGCTCTTTGTCTCCTCTCCTCTCCTCTCCTCTCCTCTCCTCTCCTCTCCTCTCCATACTCTACAAACAGGACATTGTGGCCTCTGTCCCACCCATGCAACACTGGACTACACAGCTGTAACCATAGACATCCTGGGTCTAATGGGGAATGCCCCAACTGGGAATGGAAGGTCTGCGAGGAGATGCTGGGGGATCCACAGGGAAAGGAAGGGGCTGGACTGCTGTCCTTGTGGGAGCAGGCTGGGCTCCAGTGGGGAACCATGCTCCCAGATCCCCTCGAGCCCTGTTCTAGACATCATTGCATCACGTGTGACATCTGCTGAAGGATGAGGTGTTTGACTTCCTACCCACACCCTCCTGAAGGCAAAGCAGGGACCTCTGGAGAGAGAAGAGGCTCCTACTCCAGAAACATGGCAGAAAGCTGGGCAAAGAAACAGAGAAGGGAGGAGACAAGGGGATAGGGGAACTTTCTGGGGCAAGCAAAGGTCTATGTGGAAGGGGCAGGAGGACAGGCCAAGGTGGGGAGGCAGCAGGTGGGATGGGGAGAGATTTTTTTTTTCTGTGTTTGGTTTGTCTTTCACAACATTATAAATTCAGGTCCTATCTGGACCCGGAGACTGTCTGGAGGCCAGAGGCCACCATGGCTGCCAGCAGACGTGAGGTGAAGGAGGGGCGAGGAGGATCCTCCATGGTGAGCCAGGAGCAGAAGAGGGCTCTGGCAGAGCAGAAGAAACCCAGCCTGGTGTCCTACCCCTGCAAGAAGGAGCTACCTGGGCAGGAAGGTTATATGGGGCAACCAGAGGTCTTGGGGCTGCACAAAAGTGTTGGCCATGCCCACCTTGGAGCCTCTGAGGATTTGGGGGAGCAGAGAAGCAGGAGGACCCCCTGTTTCTCTGCAGACCACGTCTCTCCTGAGTCTGCTGCTGCCAGTCCCCAGCTGAAGTCTGCCCAGCTCGGGCCATCTTGGCGGGAACTGTCTGCCTCACTAATTTAATGAGCCCCTTGCTTAATGCATGGCAAATCTTGACATAAATAAAATAAAACATGTCAAAGTGGAACTTCTTTCCAATTACAATTCATTAGCGAGCTCTGAGCCGCGGGCCTGACCACAATCAATACTCTCGGTTGGGAAGAAAGCAATTTGTCTCCCTCGCCGGGGACCTCAGGAGGAGGCACCTCCACCCACCACAGGCACATTCGGAGCAGTAGGGTCCCCGTGTGGGTCCCATCTGGCCTGGGACCCCTGTGTGTGGCACAGGGACAAGGACATGGTCTTCCCTCCTTCACCTCGCCCCTCCATGGTGCAGGAACACCCCTGCTGCTGGGGTCTCGGCGGGTTGGCCATATGGGACATGAGCTCCTGACAGCTTCATGGGGACCTGCCTGGGCTCCCCATATACCATCCTTCTGTAGGATCTGTTATATGACTGAGGAGCTGGTGTCAGGCACTGCCCACCCATCTGCCATCCCCCGGCCGCTGCCTTCCTGGAGAGGTCTGAGAAGGTTTTTGACCATTCTCTAGTGCCATGGCTGCTGGGTGAGGAGGACCCAGCGGCCTCATCTTTTATGAGTGGAGCTGTTGTTTGCAGTGGCTGTGACATGGATCTCTCTGGTATCTGGGTTATTTGGAAGCTTTGGAGATCAGATATGAGGTCAGAGGACCCAACGCTGCTCTGGCCTGGAGCTATTTTTTCCCAACATGTGGGGAGGTGTTTCCTTCTTGGAAAGATAAGGTCACTCTGTGGAGCACAGCGTGCCAAGGTGGGCTCGTGGACATCTCATTGCTGTCTGTCCCTCAGCAAGCACTGTCCCTGCAGATCAAGAGCAATGCTGGACCCCACCAAGGCCATCCTGCCAGATGTCCCCTGAGGTTCTCTGCCCAGGGAGCTGGGACGTCCCTTGCCTGCTCATCTCTCCTGCCTACAGACTCTACAAATGCTCCAGGTTAAATTCAGGGACAGACTCCTTGGGAAAAGGTGGTATCTCCTGCTAAAGAGGTCTTCAGCTCTGGATTATATAGATAGCTTTTGGCAACAGACATCTTGGTCCACCATGAGACAAGTAGGTACCTGGCCCACATCATGTGGGAGGTCAGACTGGATGATCTCCTTGTCCCTTCTGGCACCCAGCGCCACAACACCGTCAACGGGCAGGGGCGGCCTTGGGAGTCTGAGGGGAGGTGGGATAAGTTGTCCTCTCAGACCTTCCCATGCTGTTGTCATCTCCAGACTCTTTCCCTGCCGATTCCTGTTGTGTTGAGTTTAGACAGTGTTTGGAGACCAACCACTTCTCACTGAAGACTTTGTTTGGCTGTCTCCAAGTTCTCGGCTTGATTTTGATGAGATGTGATGACCAGATGGGTCTCAAACATGTCCCCAGTGACTCCCTCGGTGCACTTTGGTCCTCCGTTCCTCCACCGAATGGCATATATTAGGGATGCAGCCCATGCTGCCAGATGAAATTGTCCTCTCTGGGCTTTCTGGCACAGCCTTGCTTCTTTCCAGACTTCAGCATCCAAAGCCTTGGCTGCCAAATTAGAGCTACAAGGAAAGTGCTGTGCCAAGACCAATGCATCAACCTCATTTAGGAACAGTTCATTAGAGGTGGAAGGTTTTCTTTTCTTTTTTTTTTTTTGAATGAGGTGTATTTCATCTCGGGACCGTACCTGCCTGGCTCAGGTACAGGTCTGGGGAACAGCAGTGCTCTGTGCTGGCTCCCAAGGCGCTCATCTCATCTGCCAAAGCCTCTGAGATGGGGTCGTTTTCACGGTGAGTGACTCCAGGCTGGTTCTTCTCCTTTATTAGATCAGCCCAAAGCGCCGTGAGCTCTCCCTGGGTGCTGCTGAAGGGAACAGAGGGAGGTTTAGCCAAGCTCATCAGAGGAAAGAGCTACCGGGAAATGGTGTGGATCCTTCTGGCTGCGACGATACCCCCACATTTAAAAATAAATAAATAAATAAATAAAAAATAATACAAAAAATAATAACATTAAAATAAAGTTTCTTGGAAGCAAATGCTTTAAAAACACTTTCCCCCCTGCCAGAAATCGTGGAGAGGAGGCAGCACGGTGGAAGGATGGGTTTGACGTGAAGGGTTCGGGCAGGGGAAGGGGGTGAGGGGGGAGGGTGTCGGGCTCCATGCGGGAGGGTTCCCGGGGCAGGAGGGGGTTCTGGGGGTGCACGTGTGGGACGTGCGGGCTCTCAAACTGCGGAGTCACCGCCGAGGCTCCGGCGCGGCACCGGCGGAGAGGCGGGAGCATCGTTATGAAAAAGAGCCACACTCCGCTGGTCAGCCCTGAGGGACGGTGTGGGCAGCAGCTGCGGGTGCCATCAGCAATTTACCTTTCCTGGGGGAAAGCTCTCCGTGCTTCCAAACATCGCATCCACACTCAAGGGTCTGGAGATGGATGCCCAAAATGAAAAGCATCCTGACACAGCACATGCCGGATCTGAAGCGGGTCGGGGCGCGGGGCTGGAGATGCCGCAGCAAGAAGGCACAAAAAAAACACCAAACCTCGTGGCCACCTTTGGGAAAAATCTCTCGGGAGTAGGGAAGAGGACTTGGGAATCCCAGGGGGGAGGCAGGATCCCGCCTTACCCCTCAGAAACCATCCGTGTGATTTTTGTGCTGCTGGTTTTCGAAGCGACTCTGAAAAGAGAAAGTGATGAATAGATGGAAACATTAGTTTTATTTCATCCTTGATCTAAATCTTGTATTTTCCCTGGAACGCTTTCAACTTTGAGGTGTTTTTTAAAAACGGCTTTCATTCATTTTTTCCCTCCTCTGCTGCAATACTGCTAATTGGTAATTGGAACTATCTGATGGGATTTACATACATTTCGAAAGAGGAAAAAAAGAATAACATCCAAAAATAGCGCAATTTTTAAAACACGAATGCAGCAGAAACTGAGTGAAACCATTTTCTTCAAATGCACTGAAAAGATTCCCTGATTTGGAAAGAGCCCTTTCTCCCCAGAAATGTTTGCTCTTGGAAAGACTGCGAGGGTGGATTCAAACACCCCGACAAGCTCTAATTGCAGCCAGGGCCCTGACCACACAACAACCTCCTGGGCAGGAGCAGCTCTTCAGCACACCATCACATTTCCCCAGGCCCCATCTGGAGCACTGAGACCAGTTCTGGGCTCCCCAGTTCCAGAAGGACAGGGAACTGCTGGAGAGGGGACAGCAGAGGGCTACAGAGATGAT
>JAOQGH010000014.1:2635606-2652185 GCA_025769975.1 Gallinago jamesoni | reverse complement strand
AGCATGGCAGCACCCAGGGGTTTCCAGCCCCGTTCCCCATCATGCCTGAGGGCACGTGGTGGGTCTCAGCTGGTGCCTAAGAGGCAGGAAGGATCCCTGGTGACCAGAAGGTCTGGGAATCCCTGTACGCACCTGGGTGGGACATGACAGAGCTGGAAAATGAGAAGGTTCCTCACCATCCGATGAGGGGAAGGAGGATGAAAGTGACCTCCCGTCTCGGGAGGAGCAGAGCTGCTGTTTCAAGGATTCCAGCAGCTCCGTCGTGCAACGGAGGCACATGCAACAGGGCTCCTGCAGCTCTGCAGTCCCCGGCAGCCGTGTGAGCTAGGTTTGGGGTAAAAAGACTAGGTCCTTCCTCATTTTCCTGTCTCTTGTGGAGCCAGGGCTGCCTAGTGGCTTCTGCTGTAAAGTCACATCTTGATTGCGTGTCGCCATGCCCAGCTCTGCCTGTTTACAAGAGTTTACTGTGATTCTACCAGAGGGTATGTTGTTTCCTTTTTGGAAGGAAAATATCAGTTTAAATGGAATTGGGGGAAGCTCGTGTTTCCTTCTTGTTACAAAGAAAACCTCTGTCTTTTAGAACAGAACCCGAAACAAGACATGGTGATGATAACCTCCTCGTTGCCCTTGGGAAGAAAGTGTCAGTTCAAACATCTGGTGAGATGAGACTCTGAAACCAGCAATAAATATCTCCTGAACCCCTCTTTGTCCTCACCCTCTGTCCTGGGGGTGTGGGATTCTTCATCACTCCTGGAGCTGGGGTCCACCATAGCGATCGTGAGGGGTTTCACAGTCTTGTGGTCCCAAGAAGACTGTGGCAGCACATGGACCAGCAAGGCCAAATGCTGAAAAAGGAAAATAAGCAGAGACATTGAACAGCTGCCCAGGCAGAGGAAGAAATAGTGAGTGATTTTGCCATTAATTGCTGTATCATAATGCTGTTGCAGAAGGGGGCCTAATTAAAGTGGCTGAGACAACCTTCCATCTGGCAAACCCCAGCTTTCGACTGGCTTGACCTTGCAACATCAATAAGGTCCCTTAGCTGTGGATCTGGGGACATGATCCAGCAGCTGCCAATAACCTGGCCGGTCCTTTGGCATTGCTGCTTGGTGAGGAGAGAGGAGCCACTTCTCTGGACACCTTCTGGGGGTGCAGGAGGGGCTGCTTTGGCTACACTGAGTCCAAGAGGTCTTTTTACCCAAGTAGGGGATCAAGAGACACCAAACATTGGCTTAAAGCTTGGTCTTTGCTTGGTGACAGCTCCAAATTTGCATCCCAGGCTTGGGCCAGGGACTTACCTGAGCCCTTGTGCTGTTTCTTGTGGTAATTGGTAGTGGAGCAGTTTATCTTCAAGATAATTATATGGACCAAGTTGGTCAAACTTAGGGGATCGAGTAGGAGATCTCAGTAGTCCACTACCAACAGTCTGCTCACCAGTGTCAGCCAACAGAGCCACAGAAACTGGTGACACATCCCTTCTGGATTTTCTTCAGACTAACTGTGTGTCTTGGGCAGAAGCTGTGGCATCAGCAACCCCTGGGAGCAAAGAGAAATGACCTTTGAGATGTTTCTACCTTACACGATGCAAACAGATGGCGAATGTGCAGGTCTGGGGTTTCTTACCACCTCTCTTTGTACTGCACTTATCTGTCCACCCTCCAAGGTAAGGCCTGGGAACCGTGCCCTAGTGCCCTCTCCCTACCATGGCTTGGTCCTCTCCAGGACTGACCATGGCTATTGCAGTCCCTGCTCTGCAGAGGACCTGGAGGTGACATGGTGATGGACTGTGCGGGTGCTGGAGCGTCTGGAGGATCAAGGTTCCTCTCCATAATGGTTCAGGGAGCTCTTGGTAGCTGCTGGGGCTACTCAGGGAAGGGTGACAGGGCTTTCAGGTGTCACAGAACAGGTCAGCTCTAAAGCATCATTCATCTTCTCCATAATAACTTCGCAGAGCTGAGCTTGGCTCGCAGGGAATAGTAATGAGGTGCAACTCTCTGCTTGATCAGCTGCCATCTCAGAGGAGCCAGCGTGAGGGGTGAGCCCTGGAAAGGACACTTTCTTCCCTCGTTGTCACCCAAGCGTGGTGAGAAATGTGTCCTCAGCCCTTGGGAGGGAGGTTCAAGTCAGGGCTCAGTACTTTCCAGGAAAGGGGATGGGAGTGTGCCACCAGTCCAACCAGTCTGGGGGGCGTTAGGAAACGGGGTGGGTGCATCTGACCTGGCTCCCTCCTCGCTCCTCGGTGGTGGCTCAGCACGTTGCCTTCAGAGCAGGGAGAGGCGAGAAGCTTTCCCAGAGTTGTCCATCCCTTGCTTCAACCCAGTCTCCCAGTAACTCAGTAGTTAATTTTTGCTAAGTGCCATTGGCAGTTAAATTAAAATCTTTAATGGGTGAAACCCGCATGAATAAAGGATGGTTTTCATTGAGCCGTGGGCAACTCTTTTTGCCTTGAATTGAAGCATCTGAGTGTGTGTTTGCAGCCACTGTTCTCAAAGACAAAACCAGCCATTCCGTGCCACAGGGTTTTACCCAGTGCAACCACTGCAGTATTTTACAATATCACTTTGTCAGCACTAAAAAAAAAAAAAAAAAAAAAAAAAAGTGCTTAGATCCCTTTTGGAGATTTATTGCGTTTCATAGGTGCATAGATTTTTGATTAGAGAAACACTCTACTTTTTTTTCCTCTCTCAAAAGTGCTTGGCCGAGCGCTGAGATAATGCAAAGGATGAAGAAGCTCATTTAATTATCAAGTCCTGTAGGTCCAGGCAGTGCAAACCCCCTCGGTGCAGTTATTTTCGGGTGATCCAACGCCAGGACCTCCCTTCCCACTGCTCTGCCGGGGCGGTGACTGCAGCACAGCCTTAAATCCCTGCTCCAAAGTGCCGTTGGGATCGATATTTCCCAATGCCAGAGCCTCCCGTGTGCCTTGGGGAACTTGTGTCCCGAGTTTCCCTGAGGCTCATCCAGCTTTTTTATTTTTTTTTTCCCCGTTGTTGTTGTAAGAGGCAAAAAAAAAATCCCCGGCAGAAGGATATCCTCCAGCTCTGAAACCCTTCCAAGAAGTGAGGGCAGAGCAGGAAGCTCCCCACACTGTGATTCCCCCAGGGATGTACTTTTCAGCAGGGACTTGAGGAGGAAAATTCAAGACCAAAGTATCCGAGCAGTTGGAGTTAGGCTTCCAGGGCAGACACGGCTCCTCTCTGTCTGGTCAGGGACAGAGGTACAGAGCTTCGAGGGGCAAGGATCAGTGCAGGACAGCACATCAAACGAAGGGAAAAGAGGACTGGAGGCAAAATTGGGAATTAATTTACTCCATCCTATCTCAGGCAGATGTCCAGCCATCCCCACAGGGAAGCCGGGCTCCATCACGCAGAACGGTGACTTGGGAAGACAAATGCCATCACTCCAAATGTCCCCCCTTCCTTCGTTTTCCCCAGCTCTATCCTGAGCACAAGGTCCCACGGTGTGGAACATCTCTTTGGTGAGTCAGGGTCTGCTGTCCTGGCTGTGTGTCCCCCCCGGCCCCAAGTCCCTGTGCCCCCCAGCCCCGTGAGGAGCAGAAAAGCTCCTCACACTATAGCCTGGAGAAGAGAAGGCTGAGGGGGGGGTCTCATCAATGCTTATCAATATCTGAAAGATGAGTGGCAAGAGGACGGGGTGACAGGACAAGGGGCAATGGGCACAAACTGGAACACGGGAACTTCCTTCTGAACATGAGGAGGAACTTCTTTGCTTTGCGGGTGGCAGAGCCCTGGCAGAGGCTGCCCAGAGAGGTGGTGGAGTCTCCTTCTCTGGAGACATCCAAATCCAACTGACCCACTCTGGGTGGGGGTTGGAGGAGATGATCTCCAGAGGTCCCTTCTGACACCAGATCATTCTGTGATTCTGTGAAAAGGTCCCCAGCAAGAACCGCGAACCTCAGTGTGCTATCAAAAGCGTTTCTCACCCCAAATCCAAACTGTAGATTGCCAGATAAAAAAGTTAACCTCCATCCCAACCAACACCACGACCCTCAGCTGTGCCCCTGCTCCTGGATACGTCGTTCCTGGTGCTTTTGGGAAGGTGTGGACTGGGATCTCCAATCCAGCTGGCTCAGCAGTCTTCCTGCTCCTCCAGGCTCTCTGTTGGCTGAGAAGGGACCAGTCCGTGTCTCAGAGGCAGCCTGCTCTGCTGGAGGCAATCCCAGCATGGGAACTCCTGCCCAGCCCAGGCTGGTGGAGAGCCCTCAGCTGAAGTAATTGTGTTTGCACAAACAACCCTCATCAGTTTAAAGGAGATAAAATCAGTGGGAGCTCATTGAGATGCAGCTGCAGCTTCCACCACCGAGCAGAGCTGCTGTCACAGTCTGACACGGGAGCAGAAGGATGGAGGATGCCCTGGGGCATGGGACAGAAGGACAGAGGATGCCCTGGGGCATGGGATGCTCCTCTCTGGCTGCAGCCTGGGTCTCAACAGCAGCTCTGTGTGGTGCATCCAGCTTCTGAGGGAGGGGGAAGGCACCGAGGACCATCTCCTGAAGGCACCATCTCCCCAGATCTGTCTTAGGAGCAAAAGGTGGAGCAGATCTCCACAGAAAACACAAAAACTCCCCGGGCATCTGGAGAGGGGTTGGTTTGTGCTCCCTTGTCCTCACAGCTCCACACCCCGGGGAAAAGGGTGACCAGGAAAGACACAGGAGAGGGATGGGGCGGTGGGCGAACAAACCATGGGGAAGACCACAGAAATATGTGTCTGAAAAACAAGCAACAGTTGGGAATGATGAAAACTCCTGCCTTCATCTCAGGGACCAGCTGCTGGCGTGATTTTGGACACTGCTGGTGTGTGACCAGCTCATCCTGGTCTCATCCTGGCTGGGAGCTGCCACGTTCAGGCCATGGCAAGGTTACTCAGATCACCATGGTGCATAAGACACAAAAAAATCATGGCTGTGGGGCTAAAAGGGGAGGGTTAGACGGGGCTCGACTGGGCTGGACTAGACTGGATTGGGCTGGGGTGGACTGGATCCTCTGCATGGAGGATGTTCTGCTGGTGGGTACATCAGGAGGGCTCCAAGGACCCTTGACACCAGGGGGTCCTGTGGCTTGCAGGGGACAGAGCTCCACAACCAGTGCAACCAGAGAGCACAAAAGGCTCCTGTGGCTCTTCCCGTGGGCGTGAGGCTGGTGGGAGCTGCTCCTTCACGCTCTCCCGGTCCCACCAGGGGACAGGCAACCAGCAAAGCGATATTAATTTTGCAGGGAGGCCACTAATGTGTCCCATCTCCCCTTTGCCCCAGGCAGTGAGCGTTCCCTGCTCTGATTAAGCGTGAGAATGCTCTCTGTAGGCACCTTTCAGAAAAACCATTTCAATTAGCGGCTGAGATAGATCGCCCAGGAAATTGGGTGCTTATTTCCAGATATTTACAATGAATCACCTCGTTGCAGGAAGGGGGAATTGCTGCACGGTGCCGAAGGGGCTGGGGATCAAAATTATTCTCCTCTTGTGCTGTTATACACCTAGAGGAGTTTGCTTTTATGGTGATTAATTTTTTGCAGGATGAATTTTTTTTGTGCTGGGGAAATTGCTGAGAAGGTAAAGGGGAAGCACCGTGGGGAGGGATTGCATCGGCTCCTGGTGGCTACACGCAACCTTGGCATCTAAGCCCTTTTTCTAGGTGCCTCCAACAGCCAGCTGGAGTCTTCTCTGTCCCCTCCTGAGCACCTGGATGAGAAGGGATGTCCCAGAAGAGGCAGCAGTGGGTGTCCCCCCCAGTTTCCCGTGCATGAAGTCTCGTTCTCCTCCTACCTGCCTCTGTCCCTTCTGGGGTCCTCCAAACCAGGATCTGAGCCCTCTTATTGTCTCTCTTTCATGGAGATTGGGATATTCAATGATCTGCTGTTCAGCCACAAGCCATACGTGACCAGAGCAGTGATGGCTCAGGGGAGAAACTGGGCTCAAAGGGGCATCTAGCTCCCAGGGCTGGACCTGAAAATGTTCCTGGAGTGGCTGGAAATGGCCAGGTCCTTCTTGCTGGGGCTTGGGGGAAAGTTCAGGCAACCAGGATGCTCCAAGAGCGTGTGGGTTTTGGTGGTATGGCTGAGTATATTTATTTGCAGGCCATTTTTCACTTGCTGACCCCCCCTGGCTGGGCCCTGGACCCTGTCACTGCAGCATCTTTTACCTTTGAGGGTGTCCCTGGATGCTGGGTGTGAATAACGAACCCGGGGTCAGTTTGTGCTGGTAATGGTCACCAACCACCTGGTGCTCGTTCTTCCTCCAAATTGTGGCTCATGGTGGGGTTCAAGGCTCCTGTTGCCTTTTTTCCAGAGCGGGAAAAAAAAAATGCCTCCTTTGAGTTTGCTGGTAATGAACGTGGCTCAGGAAGGTGGGGAGGGCAGGCGGGTGGGAGGCAGCAGCAGCCAGAGCCGGTGACGCACGCTCCTCCTCCGGGAGCTTACGTGGGACTGCTGAGCAGCAGGGCTGTGCTGGGCTCCTGGTCCAGGTCCAGGCACGTAGTCAGGTTCCTGGAGAGCTCCCAGAGCCCGGGCACATTTCCCCGTGAGCTGGGGATGACTCTGTGCAAGCTCTTTGCATCCCAGAAAGCTGGACCGCCGCTCGAGCCCGGGGAGGGAAGGCAGACGTGGGGCCGCAGCGAGATTTTTGCAGTCCCTTGAACATCTTCACGGCCAGCTGTGGCCCCAGCATCTCTTTGATGCCTAGTCCCTGGTCCTGGGTGCAGCAGGCAGTGGCCTGGATGGCCAGGGTGTCCCTGCCCCGCAGTGATGCTGTGCTTGCTCCAGAGCATCTCAGGCTGCCAGCACCCGGGACAGACATGGACACACGGTGGAAGGACAGGGGTCTTGGAGGAGCGGTGGCGCGTGTTGTCTTGGAAATTGGAAGGGCTTTCGAGGGGGTGAGCACAAGGATCCAGGAGCCGTAGCCTGGGGATGGGCAGGCTCAGCCCCCAGCCCTGCGCTCTCCCACGGTCTGGCTTCCCCAGGCAGGCAGCTCACGAAACTTCTCTCCTCTCCAATTTCTGTGCTCCACCTTTTATTATAATTGGTTCTGCATCGCCATAGGAACCCGCTCCAGCGTGAGTGAGGAGCAGTTGCCTGCGCTCTCCGGGAGAGAGGCGGCTGCTCCTTCCCTCCAGATGGCAAGTGATGGCGCCGGGAACCCACGGCAGCCAGGTACTGTCCCTGCCCCATCCCCTCCTCAGCGCAGGGGAGCGCCAGGTGGGGGTCATTCCCTCTGTGCTCGGCTGCCAGGGACACCCCCCCCACCCCTCGCAGTGGTGGGATCAGGAGATGGGGCTGTTCTTCGGTGCTGGGGTCCAGTGTATCTTCTGATGGCGGTTGTCAAGTCTGGCTGGAGGTTGGGCTTTTGGGGTGGGATGGGTGAGAGCAACCTTTCCGGGGGGGTGTGTGTGTGTGTGATCTTCTTCCCAAGGGGCTTGGTTTGGCAGTGGTGGGTTTTCCATATGTGTTGTGATGACCATGGAGAAGAGGCAGGTGGAGAGTGTGCTGCAGGTTGTCCCTGGGGAGCCAGGGATCAGAGAGCATGGGTTCGGGGGTCAAGCATCTCTGCTTGGCTGGGGCTGGGCTAAACCTCCCCCTTACCTGAAGGGTTGCCCCTTTATCTTGCAAAAAAAAAAGTGGATGGGACATCCCTCACACTCGGTGACTTGTGTTCCTGCCATGGTCTGAGCTGCTCGGTGCTCCCCTCCGTGTCCGTGGTTTGCTCATCTTCCACTGACGAGGCTTCAGCCCTGCCCAGCAGAGTGGCCTTGCTGGGAGAGCCCCTCTGTGGTGGCTGCAGGGGTTTGGAGAAGCAGTGTTGGAGAAGGTGGCCTCCCTGTTAGCTGTGGGTTTGGGATACAGATGTGCTGGGCCAGAGTCCCAGCCTGTCCTCCCATTCCTTGTGGTGCAACGTGCTTGAAGAGAGATGTTTTGAGCTTTAGAGCATGAGGGGACATCTGTCTACATCAGACCAACTGAGGGATCCTGCTGAGACCTGGGACCTTCCATGGGTCCTGGTGGCTGGTCCAGCCCCATGGCGGGATGGCGTCCTTGTCTGCCCACACGCTGAGCCCTGACAAGGCGGAGAGGGTCTGAGAAGGTTCATGAAGGACCCCCCCAGGACCTGCTGTAGGTATGAAGCGTTGACAGCCAGGGATCCCAGACCTGGGCTGTGGTACCTTGGCACTGCCCGACCCTGGGCAGCTGCCCGGTGTCTGCTGGTAGGTCCAGGGTGGGATACCTCCCCTAGAGAGTTCAGACATGGCCAAGCTGAAGGTGGGGGGTCTCAGCATCCCTCCTGGGTCTGTACAATGAATGCACCCACCTCAGTGGGGACGGGAGGGTCTCTCCCCCCAACCAGGAGCTGGGATTAATGCTGGGGTGTCTCCATAAGGCAGTAAGGGGGAAGGTGGGAAGGGGATGTCCCAGCAGACTATATTCCTGAAACGAGAAACGGCTCTGCTCCTGCCAGGCCTGGCAAGGGAAGGAGGAGATGGCCCCTGCGTCATCAATGGGTGGCAACAGGAGCAGATTTCCAGGTCAAAAAAAATGGCAATTTGGCTCTGGGATGCACAGGAAGGGAGGACAGAAATCCATCCGGATACTCCCAGCCCTGTTTGCTCCCAGGCCCAGGGTGTATCCCGCAAAGCAGCCGGGGAACCCCGTGTTCTCAGCATCCTCCAGCCTGAGGTCCCCAATTTTTTCCCGGGGCAGGAATACCCTGGGGCCACAGCGTAGCTCTCGGCTCCAGACGGGGGTCTGCATCCCGTGGGAAGTCTGGCTTCCCTGGGCAGAGCCTCTGGCTGTGCTTGCTCTGGCAGCCGTGCCAGATCCCAGCGGGATCCCTTCCCTTGACCCCGCGGCAGCGTTGACTGAAAAAGGCAATGCAAATCCCACGGAGAACCCGGCTGCTTTGTCAGCCCCCCCTCGCCGTGCCAAACACGAGGGAGCACATCCCAGAAAGGCATCCCGCCGCCTCCGGCCCCGCAGGGAAGGAGCGGAGCTGCTGCAGACGGACGGACGGACGGACCCTCGGGGGGAAGGACGGACGGAGCCCCGCTGAGCCTGCAAGTAAAGCCTTTTCCCATCCCTGGGGAGCTGGGCTCCTGGAAATTCCTCCCGCGTGGGCAGCAAGCGCTTTGCCTGCCGGCCTGGCGAGGGTGGCTGCTCTCAGACCTCCCTGGCGATGGGGTTTGCAGCCACACGGTGAATATCGACCCCGGGGAGCACCCCAAGCTGGGTCCTGTGGGACCCCCCCCCTCCCCATTCCCCCCCCCCACCCCGGGCACCAGGCATTCTCCCTCTGCTGGAGCTGGTGCCTCTCTCTCCCCTGCCCTGCTCCTTCTGACCACAGAACCATCTCCGTTAGACATTCCCGGGAGCCTGGGAGCATCTTTCTTTGGGATTTTTCTCCCGGAGGTCTTGGATCGATGCCTAATGAGGGGGGAGCAACAGTTGGGTTGTGCTTTCCAAAGCAGGGTTATTTTCTAGCACCCGTCCTGATGAATTTGCTCCGGTTTCTTATTCTGTGTGCAGTGGGCTTTATTCTCCTCTCTAGAAAAGCTCCATTTGGATTTAAGGCATTTTCAGCCCCTCCCAGCTCTTCTCCATCAAAACCAGCTCCGCTTTCTCCTTGCGAGACATTAGCCTCATTTCTCTTTTTTATGTAATTGGGAATGTCTCTTTTTGGTTATAAAAGCGCTAATTTGGGTGTATTTAAAAGTGAGTAAGCCGAGTAATCTCCCTAGTTGTTGGACTGCCCCCACGACACCGTGCCATTGAACCCTGCTCTGCTCTGGCTCAGGTCCTGTCTTCTTCCAGTTTGATCCTTTGAGCAGATCGAGCCGTCATCTTTCAGCGCTGGGTGCTGCTGACGGAACCTCCCAGCACCCCCATTTTCCCTGTGACTTGAGGGGGTCCTTATCTCGATCAGACCCTGGATCCAGAGCTGGGGTCCCCCCTCTCCCCATCCCCTCCGCACCAGCATGGACTGGGCACCAAGGCAGAGCCAAACAGGGCTGTGCCAGGGCTTTGCCCTTTGGTTGCTGGTGGGACTAAACTGTTTGAAGGAGGAAGAGATATTTTTTTGAGCGAGATGGCTCCACTGGAAATGGGAAGGAAGCAACACCTGAAGTGTTAGTACCCAGAAACTGCTTTCTGGCTGACATAGAAGACTTTCTCCAGCTGCTTTCCCTAATTAGGCTCTGATTCTGCTCTGGATGCTTGGAATCATAGAATAATTTGGGTTGGAAGGGACCTTAAAGCCCACCCAGTGCCACCTCCTGCCCTGGGCAGGGACACCTCCCACCACCTTGCTCCAAGCCCCCTCCAACCTGCCCTTGAACCCCTCCAGGGATGGGGCAGCCACAGCTTCTCGGGGCAACCTGGGCCAGGCTCTCACCACCCTCAGCATAAAAAATGTCTTCCTTATATCCAGTCTGAACCTCCCTCCTTTTAGTTTAAAGCCATTACCCCCGGCCCTGTCTCCCCGGAGCCTTCTCTTCCCCAGGCTTTTGTGCTTTCCCATCCCATATCTATCTCTAGGTCTTGTCTCCTGGACTGAAAGGGTGGAAGAAGCTGGCATCTCCAGGAGTGTCTGGGTACAGTCCAGAGCACGAGCTGAGTCACGCCAGCCCTGAGCAGCCCCATCCCCACTAAGAGACCCTAACCCCACTCTCTGCCCACTCAGCTCCCCAGTTCGGAGGTGTCTGCAGTGGGAAGGGTGACCCCTCACTACCAGATGCCATCCTGCGTGGGTAAACACCGCTCCCTACCTCTTTTTAAATAAAAATCTCATTAGATCTCTGCCATTCCCAAATTAACATTTAATTTGTGTTTCATACCCAGAAGGATCTCACCACTGTGATCCTCTCCCTTTGTGAGTTCTCTCCCTATTAAGCAATTTCCTTGCTCGCGTCTTCTTTTTAGTTACTAAGGGAACATGAATCTTAATAAAACTCAATCAAATGTTCCTTAAATAACAGCTGCCTTCATTTAACTGTCTTACCAGCGAGTTGTTTTTCTTTTTTTTTTTGCTCTGCTCAAAATTCCCGGGAAATTAAGGCCTGATCCTTCACCCGGCAATGAGAAAACAACACATCCCAAACGAGAGGGAAATCCTTCATCCTGAATACTCTAGGAAATAATACTCGGGGTGATGTTCAGTAGAAAAATGTTGTGTTTTGTCCTGAGTGTGTCTGTTCCTCCCTGGGCTTTGGATGTGAGTCAGTTGGGCGTCTCCAGGCACGTGATCTGTGCTTGGGTCATTTGTGTTGTGGCAGGGCCTGTCCTGAGCATCTCTGGATGCTCAGAACCATGAAGGGGGAATTTTTTAACCCAGTTGTGTCCCTGGGAAGCGTGATTTGCTCCTGAGCCTGGAGAAGTGCAGCAGAGAGGCAGTGGTGCCCCGGCACTGCGGTGCTTACAAAGCCCAGGGCGTTCCTGACGGGGTTTGCAGGGCACCAGGAGCTCCACAAGGAGATGGAGATCATAGAGCCTGTCCCCAGAGACCTCTATGGGGAGGAGGGAGATGTTCTGTCCCATCAGTGCTCCTCCATGGGTGGATAGGCATCCCCTAGATGGGACCACGTGGAGCCATCACCTGCTGGCTGGGGAGGGAAGACCCAACCACTCACTCTCTGCCCAGGTGGAAGCTCCTTGAGCACCGTTCACTCATCCCCATCATCCTGCCCTCCCTCAGACTGCCCCAGGGGAGGTTTAGGATGGATATTAGGAAATATTTCTTCACCGAAAGGCTTGTCAAGCATTGGAAGAGGCTGCTTAGGGTAGTGGTGGAGCTGCCATCCCTGGGGATATTTAAAAGATGGGCAGACGTGGTGCTGAGGGACACAGCTTAGTGGTGGATTTGGCAGTGGTGGGTTTATGGTTTCACTCGATGATCTATGATGTGCCATGGGAACCTTTTTTGACCTACCCCTGCATCCCGTGCTCAGTAGTGGATATATGGCATGGATAGATGAGCCCCAGCACGATGGAAGCTGCACAACCTGAGGGGCTTGTGGATGGAGTCACACTAGGGGTGGCCAACGTCCTCTTAAAGCACCGTGGGATGTAGGTGGAGCTCCCCTTTGTGGGGCTGCACTGGGTCCCTCCCTGCAAGAGGGTAACTATGACAAAACAGGGCAATGGCCCCCGGCTCAGCCCCCAAGGACACCTGGAGCCTCAGCGTGTCACTGGGAAGCTGGTATGAGTGGAGACTGGTTTTGGGTGCTCAGTCTTTGGGGGGTTAAGAGGTTCCCTGGCCAAATACTGCTGCAGGGATGGCAGCTGAGGGCCATCCACCCCCGTGGTGGCATTTTATCCCTAGGGAGAGAAGGGCTGGATTGACTAGTGCAGCCCAGACAACTCTCCAGAGAACAGCCTGCGTCTGGTCTAGACACGAGGGACGTGTCTGGGAAGGAGGGAACCAAAGAACTGGGGTGAAAAGCCAGAGAGCAGCCATGCTCACCCCCTTGCTGCTCGTGCCCTTTGTTTTGCTGCTGTTATATGAAATTATTTTTAAAGCCTGCACGGACTGTTCTCCACGGTGTCTCAGGAGCTGCAGGTAAAGGAAAGTGAGCAGGTCCTCAGCGAGGGTCAGAGCCAGGAGGAACCTGCTCTGGTCTTTGTCTGGGAGCCTTGGCCTTGGGACTGTGATCTGCCTTTGACTTTCCCACTGATCTTGCTCCCGGCCAGGGGTGGTCTTGCTGCCTGAGAGGGCAGGGGATGATCTGGCTGTTTCCTGGTGTCTCCCAGTGGGTTGGTTTTGATTTGGTTTGTTGTTTTTTTTTTTTCTTCTGGAGTCTCCAGAGCACTGAGAGCACTCAGACTCCGGGATGCTGCAAGGGGAGGTCGGCGTGGATGTTCCCCAAGGTGAGCTCTCTCCAGTGCTGGTCTGACAAGAGACACCGAGAACTTCAGAGGTGCCTTGTGGTGTTTTCCTATGACTCCTAATGACTGTGGTCCTTCTAACTTCTCGTGCTCTCTTTGTTCTTCTGCTTTGCACCCTTAGCCCAAGAAAGCTGGACCCTGGAGACCTTTCCTCAGTGACGTGGTTGTTCGGACACAGCCTTTTCCTCCTTCTGCTGCAGTGGCAATGCTAGTGTCCCCTTGCAGCTGCAGTGAGGTAGGTGCCCTCCTTCTCCATCAAGACTCAGCTCTTTCTAGACCTGGTGCAAGCCCGAAGGCAGTCATTGTGCCGAGGGAAACACAGCAGCTGGACACTCAATAGGAACGGGCAAACTCTAAGCTTGTGCCCATCCTGGGAGAACTCCCACACCAGAGTCTTGAAGCCCTGAGCAGCCCACTCTGAGGCCACGGCTGAGGTCCTTTTCAGTGTGAATTTTCCTGGTCCAAAAGGATCCTGCAGCACTGGGGCTTGGCAGGGGGACACCCTCTCCAGGGGATTGCCCGGGATTTATGACTGCAGAGGCAAGCTCTGCACCAGTGCCCTAGAATTCCCACCCATCCCATGCCTTCGTGCCCCTCACGAGTGGCTTCTTGAGCCACTTGTGAAGTTCTAAGGGAAGGGACCCAAGGGACAAGGGACCTACTGGTGAAGTTCCTGGCCCTTTTCTGCCCCTGGTTACTTAGCGGCGTTGCAGCAGCCCATAGCTCCCTCACCATCTCTGCTTTCCCCTCCAGGAGCTCTTGGCCTGGGCAGGAGTGAATCCCGGGCTCGGTGTGGTGGCACTGGTGGCCATGGAGTGACCCGTGCCGCGGTTGCGTGGGCACAGCGGGAGGCTGAAGCTGGGGGGCCCGGCCACCAGGGCGGCCGAATGCGCCCTGCCCACGTGCTCCTCGCCTCTGCCATGAATGATGCATCGACGATGGATTATGAACTGCTCTCCCCTTCCTTGGTGGAGCACCCAGCCGGCGCCGCGGGTATGGACGCCGAGCAGAAAACCGTCTTTGCCTTTGTCATCTTCCTCCTGGTCTTCTTGGTGATGCTGATGGTGCGCTGCTTCCGCATCCTGCTGGACCCCTACAGCCGCATGCCCGCCTCCTCCTGGACTGACCACAAGGAGGGGTTGGAGAGGGGCCAGTTTGACTACGCCTTGGTGTAGATCGAGGGCAGGGATGGGGAGAGCCTGGGTGCTCTGCGTGCCTCCCACCCCAGCTGGCCCCGGCCCCGGCCCCCCCTTCCTCTGTGGTGTTGCCCCGGGCCAGCAGGGATGCTCTGGGCGGGGAGGTGAGGTTGGGCTCTTGGCCGGGGTGGGTTTTCTAGGGGTTTCTCTCTTTTCTAAGCACTTTTCAGTTCTCTTGGCGGTCGGCGGGACTCTCGGAGAGGGGGGTCGGAGGGGCGATGCGTGTGATGCCGTGAGGTCCCTGCTGCCCGCCGTGGCCCCGGGCAGCATCGCGCGCTGGGGTTGGGGGGCAGGAGGTGATGGGGCAGGGCATGGCGGGACCTGCCCTCAGCCACGGCCCACGGGGCTCACGCTCCGGGTGGCTCTGCCTGGTGCCAGGCCAGATCTTGGACCCCCCACCTCCTCCTGCCCCCCCCTCCCCTCCCCCCCCCAACCACGTCGCCCTCGTCTGTGTCGTCCGGGGAGTGCTCACCATGGTCCAGTGCGTGTGTCCGTGTGTCCCTGTAGCTGAGCTGTGTCTGTCAGGGGGTTTATAGGCACCAGACCCAAGTGCTGGCTTTGTTATTCTCTGTGTGGCAGCCCCAAGTGACCCCCACCCCAGCTGCAAGTGAGGGGCAGGGGGAAGATGGAGACACACACCCCCCCCCCTCAACACACACCCCCTTTGGGCATCCAGCCCTGCAGCCTGCTCTCCGCTTCACACCGTCGTGACCTGTCCCTGCCCAGCTGGTGAGAATGGTCATTGGAGAAGACCTGCCTGGGTGGCCCTTGCCGGGAGCCCAGGAGGGACCAAAGGTCCCACACGACGCCTGGCAGATGCTCCTCAGCCAGCCCAAGCCTGGCAGCCTCCCACCGGCCTCCCACCCTGGCCAGTCCCCGCTCCAGCAGGATCTGAGTGGCCTCCCCACATCCAGGGGGCTGCTGGGGGTGGCCAGTTCTTCCCTGGCCATCTTGCATCTGGCTATCAGAAGGGCTGTGTAAGTAGCCGAGGGGGCAAAGAGAGGCTGCCCCTCTGCAGGACCCATGCCTGTTGAGTAAGGGGTGCTGCAGCTAGCCACAGGGCTAGCAAAAGCCATGGTGGGTTATGGCTGTGGGCCACTGAGAAGGTTTGTACGAAGGGATTTGAGCCCATGGGGGAGAACCTCTTTCCCCCACCACGGAAATAAAGCTGCACTGTGCTAACCCCACGCGGCTCGTCCTCTGCTCCTTGACATGTCCTGGCAGGCTCTGGGAGGACCTGCTGCTCCCTGAGTGGTGGTGGGGCTGCCCCATCTCTCTCTGAGCCAAGACCCCACATCTTCCAACAGAAGCTGGAGCTGCTCTGCAGGGGATGGGTGCCATGGGGACATCACCACCCGGCCACGGTGCTGTGGGTGCCCCGTGTGCTTTCAGGGATGGGCAGAAGGTGCTCCTTAGCCAAAGGCTGGCCCGGGGGCAGTGTTGTGGGACAGGGATGGTCACAGCCTGGTCACGGTCACTGCAGGACCCATGGGTTGTGCCTAGCCATGTCTTCTGCATCAGTCTGGGTCTGGTGCAACAGGCAGCAGCCTGCTAGGTTCTGCTGCACCCAGGGACACCTTCTGGGTGTGTAGGTACAGACCAGCCCTGGAGAAGTCCCCAGTGACTGCCAGGACCTGGGTACCCAGGCCCAGTGCACCCCGTTTCTACACCTCCTCCGCCCTTGGTCCCACCATCTGACACGGGTCTAACACCGCTCACCTACCACCAAGCTCAGAGAGGTGTTGGGGGGGGGGCAGTTTCCAGCTCTCTCCTGAGCTTGGGAACACGGTCTCCTTTTCCCAGGTGGATGCCATCCCTCCCCAACCCATCCCCTGCTGTCCCACCACCCAGCCAGGTCCTGGGCTCCATCCAGGGACAGGGATGCTGCAGCCCTGCCTGCCCTCTTGTGGCACAGGGCTCAGCCTCCGGAACGGGAGGCTGGAGAAGAGCTTGCTGAAAGGAAGAATTATCAGCCTGGAAGAAGGGTTGGAGCAGAACTTGACAGGGCTGGACCCTGACACTTGGACATGGCGGGGGGGTGGGATCCCTGGTGTATCATCGCACACCCCGCACGTAGCGGTCGCTGCACAAGGGCCTCCTCTGCCTGGCCCCACCACAGCTCGGCAGAACCACCAGCAAACACCGAGAGCAGGACGGCTCCTCCAACATGGATGAGCCAAGGGTGACCACAGCTCAGGCAGCACCTTCCCTGACCACACCACCAGGCAGGAGGGGTGCTAGCAGTGGCTTTGCCTTTGCTCTCCCACATCCCATCTCCTCTCAACCAGCCCTTCTTGTGTCCACCCCCCACCCCCATTCCCCCAGGATCAGGAGAGACTTTGCTGATGTCTCTGTTCTTCCTCCCTCATCTCAGCACAGGAAGGACATGGACCTGTTGGAGTGAGGCCAGAGGAGGCCATGGAGATGCTGGGAGGGCTGGAGCCCCTCTGCTGGGAGAACAGGCTGAGAGAGTTGGGGGGGTTCAGCCTGGAGAAGAGA
>JAOQGH010000014.1:2620385-2635288 GCA_025769975.1 Gallinago jamesoni | reverse complement strand
TTGCCCAGAGGAGCTGTGGCTGCCCCATCCCTGGAGGGGTTCAAGGGCAGGTTGGAGGGGGCTTGGAGCAACCTGGGTCTGGTGGGAGGTGTCCCTGCCCAGGTGGGACTGGATGGGCTTTAAGTTCCCTTTCAACCCAAACCATTCTATGGGCCTATGGTCTGCAGAAGCTCTGCAGAGGCTTTGGGAAGGACCCCAATGGGTGCCAAGGGCTGGAAGAGCTGGCTGAAGGTGCAAGAGGGAAAATCTGTCCCTGAGAAGCAGGGGCAAGAAACCAGCCTGGGCTCCATCATGCTGGAGCTCGGGTGGGTCCAGCCCAGTTCCCAGGCTGGGAATGTTCCTCCCCACCACCCCCCAGTGCTCCCAGACGAGGAGGAAGAGACAGACCCCCTTAACCCAAAATAATTTTATTGTTGCTGTTGCTTCTGATACAAAAAGGAATTCCACAAAGAGCCACCTCTCTGTGCGGGACGGGGGGCAGGGGGTGGGGGGCACAGGTTTTGGGTTTCAACGCTTCCCAAAAAACAACCAGCAAGAAATGTCAATACAAAAAAAACCAAAAACCAACCAAAAAACAAAACCAAAACACCGCACCAGAGAGGAATGAAGGAAAACTTGAGCTTTTTCATTTGAGACTTTTTGGCTCAACACACACACACAAACCCATCTCTGCTAATTTATTATTATTAATAGTTATTTTATTTTTTTTTTGTAAAAAAAGAGCACCTGTTGGAAAAACCAAACCAAACCAAAATAATAAAAAAAAAAAACAAAACACCACCCCAATCATCAGGCCACCCATCCTGTCACAAGCTCTGGGACTCTTGTAAAAATCCAGAGTCTGGAGCTGCATTATGCAAAAATAAAAAAATAAAAAAAAAAGAGTTTTCAAGTTTGACGTGAGCCCAAATACAGTATACGTACCCTTCCCCCACCCCACGCGGCGGCAGCGTACTGGGAAAAAAAAAAATGATCCCCCTCCCCCCTGCCAAGAAAATAAGTACCAAAAAAACCAAAAAAAAAAAGCTACAGGAATATGTGCTCCTCACAACAATGAGCAATTGTAACTTTGGTGGTGATACATAAATATGAGAGGGTGGATGGACACAGTGCACTAACGCTGACGGTTCCAACACTAGCACCAGCTTCTGGAAGCTGAAAGCACCTCAGGTGGGTTGAGAAGGTAGTTTTGTGTGTCCCCGGGGGGAATTAGCACCTTTCTGGAATCACCACCCTGTGGTGACGCACGGGGCGGATGGAGAACCGAGGAGAGATTCAGGCAAACCTAGGAAGCGACATCGCAGAGATCAGCCATGTGAAGAAGACTCTGGAGGGAGGAAGAAGAGCCCACCTGGACAGAACGGTCTGGACTTGAGGCAGCAGAGAGACCTCAATTTACTCAATTCACTATTTTCCAGACTTTTTTTTTTTTTAGTGCATTTCGTTTGGCTGCATGAACCAGAGACCGTCCGTCTCCATTGTCACCTTGGACTGACCAGGACGTAGGTGACAACCAGAGGAGAACGACCCACAGCCCCCCCTTGCAGAAGTGCTCCTGACCTGGCTGGGAGGGGGCCGGGGGGGACACCTGACCACGAGCACCAGAGTCACACAGATTTGGGGGGGGGGGTTTGGGAGTTGAGGAAAACGTGTTTGCAGAATGAAGCTCTGGGCTCTGCCTGCCTCTCTCTTCCCGCCAGGCTGCAGAGACCACCTCTATCCCCATCTCGCTCCTGCTGGTGGGAAACCATTCCCGGGGTTTTCCAACACTCGGGGGGGGTGGTGGCCGGGAAATGTGTCCCTGGAGGATGCCACACGCCTCCCCCAAAGCCCTCCAGCCCCTCTGGCATGGGGAGCATCCAGATGCTCCCTCCCAGCTTCATGACACATTCCCTGCCAGTTTAGTTTCTCCAACCACATTCAACCATGCAATTATTTGCCTTTCCCTGGAGCTCCTCCTCATGTCCAGAAGGACACCCTAAACCCCAGAGCTCTGGAGAAGCCCTTCCAGCTCCAACCTTTGGAGGGCAGGGATGTGTTGAGCATGAAAACCCCCCAAGTTTCCTCCAGGAGCCTGTGGTCCCGGGGCCTGGCTGCGTCGCGCTGTGAGGTTTGGGACCTGAACTTCACTCAGAGGGGACCTTTTCTGTTCGACAGAGGAGCCCGAGAGGAGCAGAGGACACGGAGAGGACAGAGAAGAGCGGAAGACATGGAGAGGACAGAGACAGAAGACAGAGCACAGCCAGGGTAGGTGTGGGATGGTTCCCGCGGCACCATCAAGACAACCCAGAAGCCAAGGAGGAAGGAGAGTTGTTGGGAAATGCACTAACACCACACCGGAGCTCCTTCCAGAGCTGTCCCCAGCCTCCCCCATCACATTCCTGGGCTGTGGGGTGGCACGTGGCCCGTGACCATGAGGGTCAGGCAGCTTCCCCGTGCTCCTGCCCCTCGGACTGACAGTACCTTGGTTAGAGGAGACAGGCAAGAGCTGAGCAGAGGGAGGGGGTCCCTGCTAAGAAGGTTTGAACCTCTGGCAAAGCTTTCCCGAGCTCTTTCGTGGTGCGTGGCTGGGGTTTGACCCAAGCACCCCCCCGAAGCAGAGGTCCCCTGCCGCGGCCGAGGTGGGGGCTGAGCCCGGGGGGACATTTCCCGTGGAGTTGTAGAGTTGCAGGTTTGTGGGGGGAGGCGGTGGAAGGGGGTGCGGCGAGAGAAGAGGCAGCTGTTTCCAGGTGTGGATGGCGAAGGCTAAGGACCGTACTGGCGGTTGGGTGGGTGGATCTCACGGACGTTAGTAGAGCTGGAGCTGGAGCTTCATCCTCAGTGCTTGGCCCAGCTCCCCCGCTAAGTAGTTGAGGTGGTTCTTGGCCTCCAGTTTCTGCAGTTCCCTCTTGCGGTACAAGGGCACGCTCACGATTTCCAGCAGGTAGGTGCCGGGCACTATTTTCTTGCGGCCGAGGTGCAGGAAGCTGAGCCCCTCCTTTTGGTGGATGCGGAAGTAGCCATCCTCATTCCCGTGGGAGATAAGGTACCGTACGCGGTTCTCCAGGGGTTCCACAGCCGGCAGGAGCTCCAGGATGTGCTCCTTGTGAGCCAGGTCAGAGAGGTTCAGCATCATGGACAGAGGAGCGTCCACATCCATGCTGGCCAAGTTCACAGCGTGATCCTTCAAAAGGAACCGGGCACGTTACTCACAGCCAGCAAGAAAAACTCACGGCCAGGTGAAGGACTTGATTTAGAGGAGTTCTGCCCCACGGGCCACCCCAAAGCAGCTCTGAGAAGTGGCAACAACTTCTATGGTCCCTGCTTTCCTTCA
This sequence comes from Gallinago jamesoni, assembly GCA_025769975.1. Classification (NCBI taxonomy): domain Eukaryota; kingdom Metazoa; phylum Chordata; class Aves; order Charadriiformes; family Scolopacidae; genus Gallinago; species Gallinago jamesoni. The sequence continues at coordinate 2,631,975 of JAOQGH010000014.1, read as the reverse complement.
AGTGTTTCTCAGTACCCTGTTTGTGGCTCTGAGACTAAGCCAGCCCTTACACAGTCCTCATCTTCAGGGGAAGGACCAATAACTTCAGAGGCATTTTCTTCCCAAGGCCTGAAGGGCCCATAACGACCTCCCACTTCTTGGGGGAGCCTTGAACAGAGGCCAGAACTTCCCTCCAAGAAATATCCAGTATTTATGGTGGCAGGTCCAGTCTGGAGTCAGACAGTAAATGATGGTCCTCTATGGCCCTACAGGGACTGCTCCCTCCCTCAAATCCCTTTGCAAGGAAACGTATGCTTTATTTCTTGGTCCCACAAATCTTCAGACATTTGTGGCCAAACCACACAAGTGTGTCTCCCCTAAGATTGTCCTCACCTTCTCTAATGTATTGTGGAAGTCCTTCCATTTCAGCAGGACTTCTGGACTCAGTGGCACCCACAAACCCCCAAGTCCCCACCAGGGGACAGAGTGAGCTGCTCACCCTGTCTGGCACGAGGCAGCCCCATGGGAATGGGGACATGACACGGGATCCACTCCAGGCAGTTGTCCCCCCAAGTGAGCCAGCTCTCGCCTTGCTCCACCCCATCCAGGATGCCATGGACTTCTTACCTGGTGCTTCTCGGTGCCATTCACGCTGCGTCGCTGCCGACCCCTCTTGGGGTAGCCATTTATCTTGCACTCATAGCAGGTTTCGGGAGAGAGCAGGTTGTCTTCATCTTCTTCTTGGGGAGCAGGAAGGTAGGAACCTTTCCCAAAACCCAAGCCAGAAATACAGTGTCTAGTGGCAGAAAAGCAGAGAGACCCATCTCAGATTCATGCTTCAAGAAGGAAATCTTACCGTTGTCCTCACAGCTTCTCCACGAGGCACCCAAAACCACATGGAGGAACAAGCCTGGGTGGAGGACATGGCTTGTACAGAATGGCTTGTTCATAGGACATGTCTCAGAGATCAGGCCATATTTTCTCTAGATGTGGCCAATAGGTTTAATCTGGCTGCACCCTGGACTGGATGGATCTGCAGAGCTACAGTGCTAGCAGCTGCAGTAACCATTGGATTAGTGAAATGGGAGAGGAGATGAGCATTGCCATGCAGATCTTGTGATGGGTGAGGCCCAGTCTTGCATGGAACAGCTGAGGACTCATGGGAATGAGAGCCTACTGGTTGCTGGGGCTCCTTCTAATTGTATTGGTGGCAGAGAGCAGAAGTGTGGTGATGGAGCACCTCTAATAAGTGTGGTTAAGTAGCTGATGCGTCTATGATGCACTTTCTCCAGCATTTCATAAACACTAGTGAATTCATTTTTATATATTATATATATCCAGTATTTGTTTAGCACTTGGAGAAAAATGGGGGCACCATGCACTTGGCAGCCTGCAACATCACAGAACTATATGGGGCTGGAAGGGACCTCTGGAGATCATCTAGTCCAACCCAGAACAGGTTGCACAGGAATACGTCCAGGTGGGGTTTGAATGTCTCCAGAGATGGAGACCCCACCACCTCTTTGGGCAACCTCTGCCACCCTCGCAGGAAACAAGTTCCTCCTCATGTTTAGGTGGAACTTCTTTAGATGGAACCATGTTCAAGTGGCTGTGGGGACAACCTGCTGGCTGCTCCCTTACCCTTGTCCTGCTCGGAAGTAGCCCCCAGGACAGCCGCACAGGTAGCCTCCGTCGGTGTTGGAGCAGCCATAACTGCAGGGACTGCCGCCCACCGAGCATTCATCCACGTCCTGGCACCCACCGAAGGCTTGGTCAAAATCGAAGCCGGAGGGACAGACGCACTTGAAGCTCCCCAGAGTGTTGTAGCAGGAGGCAGAGCCACAGGCGGTGGGGCTGGAGCACTCGTTTTCATCTGCACCCAAAGACACCAGAACTAGTCAGGGCTAGTCAAGAAATCACTGGAAGGGAGCTCCTGTGCTGCTGGTGCTCCCCACTCTGTGTGGCCAAGGAAACCTGCCCGTGGCCGTTGCTGAGCTGGCAGCAGGCTCCCTTCTCCTGGCTCCCCTGAGGGACCTTGTCCTATGCAGGGCCCTGAAGGATGGCCTTCATCATTTATTTTTTTTTCTCCTCCTGCAATGCAGGGAGCTGCCGGCGTCAGGAGCACCGGGAGCTCAGCGCTCTGCAGAGCAGCTTCCTGATGTTCCTGATGTTCCTGATGTTCTCTGATGCAGAGAGAACCTGGGACAGTGCAGAGGCACCAACTCTGGGTGTAGGCACAGTCCTCCTCTGGGGCAAGGGCAGTAGGTCAGGGCAGGTTTAGCAGAGATGAACCCAAAATCCAGTGTCAGGGACAGCCAGGGGGTGTCTGGAGAGGAACTTGGGGTGTAGCTGGCCTCTATCCCCCATCCCCACAGCTACAGGACACCCCACCCCACACTCACCCACGCACTGGTTCCACTGGTAGTGCTGCACGTAGCCCTGTGGACAGCCGCAGCGGTAGCCTCCCAGAACGTTCTGGCAGCCGTGCTGACACCGGTGGTTTCCATCGCACTCGTCCACATCTGCAATGTACCACAGAGAGAGGTGAGAGAACTTCTCCCTGTCCTGTGGTGCACAGGGACCACGGGCACATGGCACATGCCTGGCAGGCAGCATCCTTGAGGGTCCTCAAGTGGGTGGGTGGTTCTTCTGCCTAATTATGTCTCTGCAGCTTAAAATTGGGTAAACCCTCCAATCCCACAGCCCACACGCATCCCCTGGCAGCCCCTGCTTGGGTGTTTTTGGATTTAAAGACTGGCTTTTCCTTTAACGTGGTGGGTTTCGTCCAGCATGACATCTCCCCTGATCAGAGAAAGGACCATTCGTTTCCCTCCCTTGGCTGCTACGGTTGCAGGACCAAGACCTTCATCTACTTGTCCAAGAGCCAATGCCTCTCCAGGCACCGACCTCTCCTTTGCACCAAGGCTTCCCGTCCAGGTTTCTGGTGCCCCACAATAAGGAATAGTCCCTTCTTGGCTGGACCGAGCTGCCTTAGAGACTGGGAGTGAACTGGGAATTCTTCCACACGGAACACGTGTCCGTCAAAGCCCCAGAGACAAAGACCCACCTTCACAGTTGACACCAGAGCTGTCCAGGGAGAATCCTTTCTGGCACTCGCAGTTGTAACTGCCCGGCGTGTTGAGACACTGTCCTTTGGCTCCGCACAGGGAGGGCTGGGCCGTGCACTCGTTGTTGTCTGGAAAACACCCCCGGCCGCCTGTCACTCCATCTCCACGGACGTGGCTGTGGGCAGCTTTGCAGACAGCTACCTCGCACCACGGAGCTCAGCCTGGGCTGAGCAGCTCAAAGTCAGATGCCCAACCCCAGGCCAACTGGAGAGGGACAGAGCTCCAGACCCAGATCTGGGGGGCTGGAATGACTTGAAGGACTCTCCTGGGCTTAAAGCTCCACCACAAGGACCTTGGTGGTGCCATAGAGCAGAGCAGAGAAAGCTTCTACTCACCAATGCAGGAGGAGTGGTGCTGGGTGAAGCCTGGGGGACATTTGCAGTTGAATCCTCCGATGATGTTCACGCAGAGGAACTGGCAGTTGTGCTGCTTGGTGGAACATTCATCCAAGTCTAAAGCAACAAGAAAGAAGATGTGTCTCAATTTATCTTATCTTTGTGGCCAGTCAATTTATCTCATCTCTGCAGCACTCACACGTGCACAGTGACACACAGTGGTCCTGGGCAGACCAGGGCCTGATGTGGACCAGCCTCAGGAACAACACACCCAGTTCCTCCATGAGAACAAGTCCAGGGAGCCTCTCCCCACCTCTGCTGCTGATCGTATACAGGTACATCTGGAAGATGCATATTTTCCCTGCCTTTCCTGTAATCCCCAAATCCCAGCCTCTCCCAGATTCTCAGGCCACCTTTCTGATCCATCAGCACCCTGAGAGGTGGGCAAAGCCCCAGCCTGGCAGATGCTGGAGGAACCCTGATAGCGCCCAGACCCCCTGGAGGAGACCTGCAGCTTCAAGGCTCCTGGAGCTCAGCACAGCTTGGGATATGCCATGTGGTCTGTAGGAAAGGGCAAGAAATATTATTTTTTTTTTTCCTGATGAGCCAGATCTAGAGTGTCTGCAGAGGGATGGAACCCTAATGCACCAATCCATGAGGGTCCATGGCACCTTTTTCCATGCCTAGTCTTGACCTGTGGCTGAACAGAACAGACTTGGCTGTTCTTGAACATGTTTTTCAACTCTTGCCACCCAAGACCCTGCTGCCAGAGGTGAGGCAGGGTCTCTGCTGCCTTCTCGTGGGTGAATACCTTTGCAGATTTTCCCATCTTCTTGCAGAATGTACCCTCGGGGGCAGGAGCACTGGTAGCTGCCTTCTGTGTTCTTGCAGATGAAGTTGCACGGCTTCGGGGACTGGTTACACTCATCCAAATCTAGACTCGAGAGACAAGACACATCAGCATTCACAGGTTGTGCTGCTGGACTGGTCCCCACCACCCCTTGGACCGTGCAGTCGGCCAAGGGGCTACTGAATACACGCTGATCTTGGGTCTCATGGCCCCACATAGCTAAGGGGTCAGATGGCCCTATGGATCCTGGCACTCCCTGCCCCAGATAAATGCACGTTTTCCACTCTCTGGGAAGCAGGTGAGGAGAGACAGAGGCTTTGAGGGAGCACCTTGGTTTGAGACAGCACAACAAATCTAGGAGATCTGCAGGGAAAGAGATGAACTACCTCGCTGCTCAGACACGGGACGTCGTGTCACCTGATGGATCTGAGCAACATCTTTCCCAGTCTCTGACCAGCTGAAGAGACAGGTAAATGCTCCTCCTGAGATGGACAACATCAGGGATGGGGCCAGCCCTACACTCCTGGAACTTTTTCACTTCTGCCCAGCAGGGAGTAGCAGCCACAGCTCTGAAAAGGTCCATAACTTTGAGCCAGGCTGGAGGGCACAGAGCAGGAGAAAAGGTCAAGGTTGTTTGAAGAGCAATCCCATCCTGGTGCTCAAGGTCATATCTGCTCTACCCTTGGCACAGAACTTGATTTCTGGGAGCTAAGGCCTCTAGGACACACAACTGCTGGCACGGTCCTGAACACCATCTCAATGCTGGAAGTACAGCACATCCCCAACTCCTTCAGGGTTTCCCCAGATGCCTGTGGCTATGATTCCAGGGGTGCCTTTTATGTCAACATCTGGATTACCAACACGGCACCCAGGCTGGGTAGAACCAGCTGCTCTGCCAGCCAAAGCTCTGGCTGCTCACAGACTTTCAGCTCTGGATCCCACTCCACGCCAGTCCCTGTGAGCCCTGGGCTCGGAGGGAGAAGACAAGGAGCCTGGGCTTTAAGGAATTAAACAACACGGAGTGACAACCTTGATGTAGGGAGGACCATGCAATAGGGCAAAGTGTCCAAAGCCCTGCTATGGATACACAGGAGAGTGTAGACAGAGGTGGGAACAGGTCCCAGGTCGGGCTTACAGGTGCCAAGTTGGGGTTACAGGATTTTCCCTTTCCATGCTGAAAAGCAGAGATGAAAGCCAGCCAGGGGTTTCCTTCTCCCGACTCACCCACGCAGGCTGTGCCCGTGATGTCCGCGGTGTAGCCCAGCCTGCAGTGGCAGCGGAAGGAGCCGATGCTGTTGATGCACTGCCCGTTCTTGCAGAGGTTGGGCAGCACCTTGCACTCGTCAATGTCTGCGGGAGGGAGGGAAAGACCCGTTAGTGCCAACGCTCCCTCCGTCCCCACGCTCACACTGCCTCCGTCCCCCTGCTCCTGTGCCAGCACCGTGCCGAGGCGGCTCAGACTCTCCCTGGGATGCCAGAGACATTTAGGGAGTCACAAGATAACGTTGCAGAAACTTCTTGTCCACTCCAGGATGGACAAGTGGAGCATCCAGCCACTTGTAGGTCTGTCCCAGCCAGTTCCCAGGGCAATTCTGCCTGTACCCACATCTCCCCTCTGCCTTGAAGGTGGTTTGGGCCCCAGCTCACCTCTCCCATCAGTGGAGTACCCTGGTCCATGAGGACACATTTTCTTGTACTGGGCAGTTCCAGGGAGGGGGCAGAGCTCGCACTGGGGGCCCCAGCTGCGCCCGCTGTTGCAGCAGCACTCGGATTTGGTGACCAGGTTGCGGTTGGTGGAGGACATCTGGCACATGGTCTGCAGGACTTCAGTGAAGCAGAATCCTTGGCGGGTGTCTGGAAAGAGAGGGTGGGGATAGGAGGTCAGGATCTGAGATGGTGGCAGCAGCAGGGATAACTGAGCAGCCTGTGCCAGTTCCAGCATGGAGGGCAGTGTGGTTTGGATAACGCTAATGGTGATGCCCCAACAACCCTTCCCCTCAGAAACCCTGAAACACCTGAAAATCCTTATCTACCACTAAAGGGAGGCTGCTCAGGACCCACCAAGACTTGGTTATTACCGATACACTCTGTGCCAGAGGGACTGACTTCAAAACCTTCGTTGCAGTCACAGCGGTAGCTTCCCACCGTGTTGATGCAGCGGCCGTTGGGGCAGATGCTGGGTTTGGTGCGACACTCGTTCTCATCTGTCAAGGAAGGAGCCAAAGAGCTGTGGTCAGGCACTGGCAAATTTCAGTTTTCCATGAGCCCTCACGCTACCACCCGGTTTGAAACACCCTCACATAGTCCTTGAGAACCACTTCCACATCCACAGGAAGTTAAGAAACATGTCCACCTGCCCTGGACCTCCCCAGAATAGGGTGGCTGGGGCCTCTCCATCCAGTGCTGGTCATTCCAAATGCAGCTCAGTGCAAAGAAGCTTGACACAGACGCAGAAAGACTCAACAGAAGGGACACAGGCCATAACATGGTGTCATCCTGTGCTGGAACTGTGCAGCCCCATGGTCCAGAGTTCATAGAATCACAGACTGGCTTGGGTTGGAAGGGACCTTAAAGATCATCCAGTTCCAATCCCCTGCCATGGGCAGGGACACCTCCCACCAGACCAGGTTGCTCAACTGGTGAGCAGTGGAGAGGTTTGGTTTGTGCAGGCATCTAGTAGGACTTACAAGGAAGTTCTGACATGTAGGAAACCCTGGGGAGGAGCTGTTTGACAGAAGGACATCAAATAAAATGTACATAAAATGGCCAATGCCTAGAAGAAGGTGGTCTCCAGCCCCACTGGGAACCCCTCCCAGCCTGGTCCTCAGTACCTGTGCAGCCCTCTCCATCAGGCCGGCGCTGCATTCCCGGGGGGCAGATGCACATGAAGGTGCCAATGAGATTCTTGCACAGCATCCCTCGAGACTCGCAGTCGTGCAGTCCCTCCGCACACTCATCCAGATCTGCAACCGAGAACCTCGTGAGACCACGTAGAACCTGCCAGCTCTGCGGCAATGGGGGGTGGTGGTGAGGGGAGGGCAACTAAGAACAGAGCCCTCCCATCTGCACCTCTCCATAAATCCTTACTGCCTTGTGCTGGGCTGGTGGGCACATGACATGGACACCAAGGGAGGTGAGAGCGAGCACAAGCCCAGAGGTGCCAGCTCAGAAGTTCTGCTTTCTCTCTGCACAGCAGATTGGGAGGTCCCCTGGTGGGTGCAGAAGGGGGGTTTACCTCTACACATTCTCCTGTCTTCTCGGAGGGCGTATCCAGACGGGCAAGTGCACTCGTAGGAGCCGAAGGTGTTGATGCAGCGGAAGGCACAGAGCAGGGGATTCAGGGCACACTCGTTGATATCTGGGAGGCAGGAGAGAGGAGAGGGCTCGGCTCTGTGCTCTCAGCAGAACCAGCTTGGCACTAACGGTGGTGGATTTCCCCAGGACAGACTCCCCCCCTTTCCTTGTGCATTCAATTTATGAGAACGTTGTTCCACCAAGACTTCCCGTCATGGGCTTCATTGGCTGAGGGACAGACACCTGGTGTCTCAGTAGCTTTGATGGGGACAGGGTCGTGGCTCCTTTATGAGGCAGGTCCTACATTTAGGCAGGTCTCCAGGCCTCCTCCTGACCTCCAGCCTCAGAGGGAGCCAGAGGGGACAAGTGTTCCACACTCACGTGGAGATGAGCCCCAGCCAGCTGTTCTCCACTGTCCACGGGAGGCTGACCAACTGCTGCTCAACCAGTTACTGGGGTCACACACGTGCCCAGTATGCAATGGGGGTGAAGGGATCGCCCCACAGCAGCGTTACCTTCACACGTCATCATGGGTCCTGGCTCAAAGCCCTCGTCGCAGGCGCACTCGAAGCCTCCCACCACGTTGGTGCAGGTACCATTCCCACAGGGGTTGCCGATGGAGCACTCATCGGTATCTGGAGGGAGCCAGGACCACATCAGGTGGATGAATTAGGTAGGAAAGATGCAGGCTGGTGTCTTCTCACAACCAGAGCGTTCAAACAAACCCAGCAGAGCCCGGGGTAAAAAGCAAAGGGGCTGGGGAGAAGCAAGTTCCTCCTCTCCACACCCTCCCCCCCTGGCCATGCTCATGGCCTCTGATGTAAGGAGGACAGAAGGAAGAGGGAGCAGGAGGTCCCCGTGCAGGTCCTCACCCACACAGTTGACTCCTGTGTAGTCCAGGTTGTACCCAAAGGGGCACTCGCAGCGGAAGGAGCCATCGGTGTTGATGCAGGCTCCGTTTATGCAGACGCCCAGGTTCTCTGAGCATTCGTTAACATCTGGAAGGAAAACCAAGGCAACGAAGCCTCATTTGAGCGTGAGGTCAGCAACACCTTGTTGTCCTCTCAGGACTGACCCTGAAATCCCAGATATCCCTCTCCAGAGCTGGGGGCTGAACCTTTGGTCAGCAGAGACCTTTAGAGGGAACCCAGTCCTACATCATCCCTCCCCTCCTGCCACTGGGATTCAACCCCACTCTCCAGATAGCCTAAATTTAGATGCTTCTAGGCAATCCCTTCCCCCTGAAACCAAATTTCTTCTCCTCCCTAGATCAGACCTTACCTTCTCGGGTGTCACCTGGGCCTGGGATGGCTCCGTGGCCATATGGACACAGCTCCTGGAAGGCAACTGGGAGAAGGCAGAAGAGTGAGGTGTGTTTACAAGTGCTTCTACTCACAGAAGCAGAAATGTGCTTTTGGAGGCTTTCAGAGCACAACTGAGAGCTTGACAGCTCACTGCCCATGGGAGGCCACAAAAGCCCAGGTGGTGGGGAAACATCTGGGCTTGCCTTGGATCTGGAGGCACTGAGATGCTTTTGCCTTATCTAAAGCCCCACAGAGAACCAGGAGCAGATCCAAAACAGAAATAAACCTGACTTTGGTTGCTGGAGACCCAGAGAATATTGTCAGGGCTACCAGGTTTCCAGGCAGTACTCTCCAGATGGAGGAGCTCACTTTGCTGGACATTTCTCATTGCTGGTTGTCTTCTCTAACCTGCACACCTTCCCCACGCTCTGCATGTTGGAGACACATGCAGCCATCTCTCCTGAGGAGCACACCTACCGTTTCCCTCCTGCGGGCACAGCTCACAGGGGTCTCCCCAGCCTTCTCCTGGCATCTTGCTGCAGCAGCACCGAGCCTTGGTGGTGTTGAAGGCCTTGGGGACAGAGCACTTTCCGTTGTCAAAACGAGTGAAGCAGAAGCTCTGGCGAGTATCTGTAGGAGGATGGGGAAATGCAGGGGTCATTGCAGACGTCCAGGATGGTCCCCTCCCCACCACCACGAGCCCCACTCACCAAAGCATCGTCGGCCGTTGTCAGAGAGCACGAATCCCGGAGGACAGACACACTGGAAGCTTCCAGGGGTATTGGTGCATGTCCCAAAGAGGCAGATGTTGGGCTCCTCTTCACACTCGTTGATATCTGGGAGCAGAGGGGACACACTACTTACAGAGCAGCCAACCCTTTCCTCATTGCGTTAAAACTGTGATGCCTGAGGAGCTCTGATGCCCACAGGTCATCACCCCCAGCCCAAACCCTTAACCCACCCTCAGGGCACATGGGACAATGAAGAGGTCAAAACCACCAAGCCTTCTCCATCATGGAAACAGGCCTTGCCTTGCTCTGAGAAACATGTCCACCTGCCCTGGACCTCCCCAAAATAGGGTGGCTAAAGTGTCTAATTGCTTTCAAGAAGACATCTAGGGGTGGGAATGAATGCTCCAGCCCAATCAGTGGTTGTTCTGAGAATAGTCCGAGGTGGCCACATGCCGTGCTGGAAATGGAGGAGGCAGAGAGCCAACATTACCGATGCAGTTGTCGTTCTGCACCTCGTACCCGGGGGGGCAGATACAGCGGAAGGAGCCCTCCAGGTTCTGGCAGGTGCCCGGGGAGCAGGTCCCAGGCAGGCTCACACACTCGTTGATGTCTGCAGAGGAGGGGAAAGAACCAGAGAGGTGGTCTGTGCTCAGCTCAGAGGGTTTGGGTGCAGGCCCTACCTGCAGCTGCACCCTGCTTTGCCCTAAAGATGCCAGATATGTTCCAGGATGCTCTCCCTTGTGTGCCCTGGGAACAAGGACTTAAGTCCGTGCAACAGGGACAGTGATGGACACAAGGGTACGATGTGCCTGTCTGTCCCCACTGCCCCTGCCTGCAGGGTAGCTCCTCAGGCATCCCCGGCACAACTCTCCAGGCTTTAGGGGCACGGACAAGAGAACATTTCTCCTCGCTGTCCAGCAGGTCTCAGCAATGGAGAGGGACTGGTTTGACTGTTCCCTGCCTTGCTGGGAGGGAGACACAGGTGTTCTGGGGGCCAGTCCAGCTTCCCATGGGCAGTCAAATGACAGAGCTTTTGCTCCAGAGGACTTGGGGCCTTCCAAGTGGTTCTGGAGAGTCCACTGCTCAGTCGCCTCTGATGGGACCAGCTTGGGGACCAGGTGTGATAGCACCACGCCGTGCCACCCACGCCAACATACACCTCAACTGATTGGGAAGGTCCAGCCTGCTGCCCGGGCACTCACCTACACAGTTCTTCCCATCAGGGGTCCGGTCATACCCCTCTTGGCAGAGGCACTGGAAGGAGCCGATGCTGTTGATGCACTGGCCGTTTCGACACACCTGCCCCACCAGGGATGAACACTCATCAATGTCTGTGGGAGGGAAAGGATAAGCACAGCGGGAAGAGATACGCAGAGCATGTGGGTGTCACATAGAGCTACCCCTACAGCCCCTGCCAGCTGACACCCAGAGCTGAGCCCCTGTGTGACACTGTGTGACACCCCACAGCCATCACCCACGTTGACCCCAAATAGCAACCCCATGTGGTCAGGACTTCGCGCCACTCACCCATACAGTCGTTATTGTGTGTTAGCTCAAAGCCAGGGAAGCAGAGGCAGTTGTAGGAGCCCACTGTGTTCTTGCAGGTCCCGTTTCCACAGGGCTGTCGGTCACACTCATCGATATCTGCAGAGAGAAGAAGGTCAGAGCTGACTCAGGGGCTGAGAGAGCCAAGAGCCCCTGTCCTGGGTGTGCAGACAGGGTCCAGGCAGCCCAACACCCCTGTGGTTTGCAGGGTCAGCCAGGGATCGAGAGGCCACCTTGGGGTGGAGAAACCTCAGGTCCACACTGCTATCTGATTCATGACAGGGCTGGGGCAGTCATAGAATCACAGACTGGTTTGGGTTGGAAAGGAACTTAAAGCCCACCCAGTGCCACCTCCTGCCCTGGGCAGGGACACCTCCCACCACACCACCTTGCTCCAAGCCCCCTCCAACCTGCCCTTGAACCC
>JAOQGH010000014.1:2609704-2620285 GCA_025769975.1 Gallinago jamesoni | reverse complement strand
GGCTCCCCTCCCTGATCCAGAGTCCCTCCCCAGCTTTCCTGGAGCCCCTTGAGGGACTGGAAGGGGCTCTAAGTTCTTCCTGGAACCTTCTCTTCTCCAGCCTGAAGCTCCCCAACTATCTCAGCCTGTCGTCCCAGCAGAGGGGCTCCAGCCCTCCCAGCATCTCCATGGCATCCTCTGGCCCCACTCCAACAGCTCCATGTCCTTCTCTCATGTTGGTGGCCCCAGAGCTGGACGCGGTGCTCCAGGTGGGACTCTCCAGAGCGGAGCAGAGGGGTAGACAGTCACACTGTCACACTGACCCATGCACATGGTCTGCTCCCCCGTGGCCTTGAAGCCGTTGTGGCAGATGCAGACGTAGCTGCCCTCGGTGTCCACGCAGTCCCCGTGGCTGCAGACGTTGGGGATCTCCTGGCATTCGTTGCGACCTGAAACAAAGCAAAGCGGGCTCTCGTGAGCAGGAGGGATGGAGCAGATGGGAAGAGGCAAGGCACTGGTGTCTTCTGCAGACCCTTGCATGCTGGTGGGAAGAACGGGGCCTCTGTTTTCTGAGGTGACTTCCCAGAGAACAATACTTACGCGCTGCCATAGCTAAAAAAATTAATTTAATTGGAGAAAACAGCCCGAGCTGCCAGACTAAAGCTGCACTTCACAACGCCTTTTTTTCTCATCCCTCACAACCCCATCATCCCTGAGAATTGTTCCGAAAGTACAGGTATCCCACAGCCCCAGCACCGGCAAGCTCACATTTCCCAGGCTTGACAAAAAACCGGGAACCCACGCAGGGGACCGGCACGTCCCTGGTGCTGTCCTTCCTTGGGTGGTCTGAGAAACCACCTGAAGACCCCAGGGCGGGGGTGTCAGCGCCTCCCCCCGCGTTGTCTCTGGAATAGGTAGCAAAGAGCTCCCGTCTTACCCACGCAGGCTCCGCTAGGCGACAGCTTGTATCCGGTTGAGCATTCGCACCTGTAACTGCCCGGGATGTTGATGCAGTCGGCGTTGCGCTGGCAGAGGTTCTCCCCGCTGCTGCACTCGTCGATGTCTGCGGGAGGAGAGAAAGGCAGAGCCACCACAGGGCTTTCCAGGCACCGCTGGTCCCGGCAGGGCTCGGCGGAGCCGGTTGAATTTTAAGCCCAATCAGGGTGAGTTTTCAACCTTTTCCCTACCGCTTTGCAATGAAGTAAGGAGTTTTAGTTTCGAGTCAAAACTTTGAAGTGCGTTTGCAACCTTTTTCTAAAGAAAGAAACCACCCAAAAACGGGGGAGGGGGAAAGACGGAGAGGAACGTGAATGAAAATGGGCAATTTTTGTCCAACCATTGATGCAGAAAATACGATTTCAAGAAGGTTGAGAACGTGTAGACTGTGTTGATGGCCCCAGTCCTCATCCCGGTGCCCCGTGAGCTGGGGAGATGCTAATGCCTGGCTGGGAGCCCCCCACCCTCCCGGGTGCCCTCGGCAGCCTTGCCCTGGCTGCCCCGTTACCTTCGCAGATGAGCAGGATGTTGTTGTAGCTGAATCCAATGGGACACTCGCACCTGAAGCTGCCGATCTGGTTGATGCAGACACCGTTGGTGCAGATGGCAGGGATCTCACTGCACTCATCGATATCTGCGCGCAGACAACAATCTCTCAGCATCCCGGGAAAGCAAGAGGGAGGAGGGCATCCCCTGGCGCTGGGAGACTGCTGCCCTTGGGCATGTTAAAAGGCCACCAGCAGGAAAGGGCCACCAGCAGGAAAGGGCCACCAGATGAATAGTGGAGCAGCTCTTGGAGGACTGAAAGTGGACCCTGCAGATCATGCTGGGGACGCTCTGCAGAGGTCTGGGTCCCCAGCAGAGCCACACAAGACTCCAAGCTGTAGGAGCCACGGGATCTCTGGCAGAGCCTGCACAGCGTGCGTTGGAAGGGATCCCACCCAGGACGTCCACCTTGTTTCCTCCAAGTGTGCCCCTGCAGCACCACAGACACCTGCTCAGGCTCCCAGACCAGGCTGCAAAAAGTCCAGGAGGCTACTGAAATATTGAGATGGCTCCAGGGTCCCTGACCCTGTCACTGTGCCCAGCATGATCCACCACCAGCCCTGCACTGACACCCTCTGCTGCACTTTTTTCCTGGGAGTAGAAGATGAACCCATCATCCTCCTCCTCAGTCCCCTGGCTAAGGGGATGAGCTAATGATGAACTAATCTCTGTCTCACAAACTACCAGCAAGTCCATCTTCCAAGACTGCAAGACATCTGTAGACAGCCCACAAATCCCAGGACTTTCACCAGCTCCTCTGGCTTTCCACCTTCCAAAACACAAACCTGAAACCTTGGCTCTCAGTGGTGCCCCAGGTGGCACCGTGAGGGCTAGGACTATCACAGATCTCTACCTGGCCAATGGCCACTTTCTGTGGTCACTGGCCACCTCTCTTTCTCCAGATGGGACAGCAACCGAGGCACAACTGCGGATGTGTGAGGGTTCAGGCACCCAGCCACTCAGGACCTAAGCTTGAAGGCTTGGCCAGCTGCTTGCAGCCATGTCTGCTACCTCCTTTCCTTGTTTCTTCTCTGCTCAGGGCTTAATTTACTGAGGGAGGGGAAGGGGACGAGCTCATGGGCACCGTGGGAAGGAGGCAGAGAGCAGATGTGGGGGATCTACTCACCGATGGGCTTCCCTGTGTGGATGTCGATGATGAACCCGGGAGCCTGGTTCCCACACAGGATCTGGTACTCAGCTGCAAGGGGAACACCAAGGTCACGATCATGACCGGCAAGAGTGCGAGGAAGAGGGTCCACCTATGGCTGGAGTGAGTGGTTCTGACAGGCAGGAGGGGACTGATGTGGTGCTTGGTGGGATGGCATTGGACCAGCACATGAGGAAACCCAAGAACACGTATGGCACCAGGCAAAGGGCGTAGACACGCACACGGTAACGTGTACTCACACGGCATTTGTATGTCTGGCACGCAAGTACAGACTCACCCCTACACCCTGTGATGACCAGCACTCCCCACTGCAACCCCATCACCCACACCCAGCCCACACATCCTCTCCTCTCCACAGATACCATCCTGGTCCCCAGTGTCCTTCCAGCGTCCCCACCCACAAGTGCTGCCACCAGACACGATGCTCTCCCTTCTCCCCCTCCACTTTCCTAGCGCTGTGCCTCGAAGGGCGCAGCCATGGTATGAAGATGCCCTTCCAGGAAGGTGGACTTACGGCTGGCTGGCGTGGGGCAGGGCTCGCACGGCTTGTTCCAGGCTTTGCCGATGTTGTAGGAGCAGCAGCACATCTTCTTGGTCATGTTGAAGGAGAGCTCGTTCTCGCACGTGTCGTTGTAGTTGCGGTAGCACACGCTCTTCCTCATGTCTGCAAAGGCAGCACAGACAGGGTCTCACTCGTGCTGGTGCTACCAGCTCTGGGAATGGGTCCTACCAGACCCAAGAATGGGTGCTACCACCAGCCCTGGGAATAGATGCTACCACCAGCCCTGGGAATGGGTGCTACCAGACCCAGGAATGGGTGCTACCAACCCTGGGAACAGGTACTACCACCAACCCTGGGAATGGTGCTACCACCAGCTCTGGGAATGGGTGCTACCAGCCCTGGGAATGGGTGCTACCACCAGCCCTGGGAATGGATGCTACCAGACCCAGGAATGGGTGCTACCAACCCTGGGAATGGGTGCTACCACCAGCCCTGGGAATGGGTGTTACCACCAGCCCTGGGAATAGATGCTACCACCAGCCCCGGGAATGGGTGCTACCAGACCCAGGAATGGGTGCTACCAACCCCAGGGAGGGGTACTACCAGCCCTGGGAATAGATGCTACCACCAGCCCCAGGAACGGGCACTACCAACTCTGGGAATGGGTGCTACCAGCCCTGGGAATGGATGCTACCATTCAGCCCTGGGAATGGATGCTACCAGACCCAGGAATGGGTGCTACCAGTCCCAGGAATGGGTGCTACCACCAGCCCTGGGAATGGTGCTACCAGCTGGGGATATGCCAGATTGCCCTGTCCTGGTGCTCAGGGTCTGCAGGTGACATGCAGGGGACCCCAAAGTGGCTGCAGTGGTGAGTTGAAGCCCTTCCCCACTGAGAGCCTCGTGTCCTGCCCCATAGCAGGCAGAGACGATGCTCTGCTGGATCTCCCACCATCCCATTCCAGCCACTCTCCCTGGCAGGGTAAGCGTTAGCCCCACAGGCACAGGCAACATGCAGGGTGTAGGGACGTGATGAGCCACCGGTGGACTCCAAATCCCAAATCCCAGCCCTGGCTCCCATCATTTCTCCTCCATCCTCCTCAGCCACGTTGCCCAAAGCACAGCCCAGGAGCCGGGCACAGGCAGAGCATGGCCAGACCCCATCCCCCAGGCTGGGACCACCACGGACGTACCCATGCAGTTATTTCCTCCGTTGACTTGCATGTACTCGGGGGGGCAGACGCAGGTGTAGTTGCCCAGGGTGTTGTAGCAGGTCCCAGGGCCACAGATCCCAATGTGGGCAGAGCACTCATCAATATCTGCCGGATAAAGGAGACAGGAGGTCAAAGCGCTGGGCAGAGCAGGGAGAGAAGGGTCTGACGTGGGGTTGGGGGGAAGGTTTGGCACGAGGTGTTATGGTTTGAGGAAACCCATAACAATTTATTGTCATTTAGGGAATTATTTTACCACCTGATGACTCCTCCCCGCCTGGAAAGGAGAATCGGGGAAAGTAAGGAAACACGAGGGTTGACATATAAATAGATTTAATAGGATGAGACTAAATAATTAACAATAATACCAAAGAACTGGCATTAATCCCGTTACTAATATAAGATACATAAGGATTATACCAGCCAGTTCCATCGTAGGAAGCTGGGCACCCCCAGCAGGGACAGCAAATGTAGGAGAGTGAGAACCCTGAGGCTTCAGGAGGAAGGTAAGGGCTCAGGGGCTGGCACGGGGGCAAGGAGGTCTCTGGACCAGCCACCATCAAAGGAGGGAGAACTACACAGCAAACTTTTCCATTTTATACCAAATGTGACATTCCTGGTATGAAATAATCCTGTTGGCAGCCTGGGTCAAATGCCCTGGTCTCACTCCTCCTCATCCCTGCACCTGACAAGGCTCAAAATCACTGAGACCTCGAATCCCACAGAGCCTGGCTGGCAAGAAAGTAAATATTTTCACTAATTCGGGCACTAGAGTCTTCTAAAAGTGCTGTTTTCCCCAGCATTAGAAGAGAACTTAGTCCTGTGTCACTCGAGCCAGGAGAGCCTGGCAGAGGGACCAGGCTGGCCCAGCACTGGGAAAGGGGACAGGGTTTGTGATGAGGATGGGGAGGCTGGAAGAGAAAAGGGGAGGAATTCTGCCAGCTGCTCCTAGGGCAGCCCAGGTACATGGATGACTGTTGCACACACGTGCACGCACACACACACACGTGTGCCGTACACTACCCCCATGGTGTAGCTACCTTCGCAGATGCGTGTGTCCTCGTTGAGGTAGTAGCCAAGGGGGCACTCACACTGGAAGCTGCCAAAAGTGTTCACGCAGTTGCCACCCTGGCAGAGACCCGGCAACTCCTGGCACTCGTCGATATCTGTGGAGGGAGAGCAGCTGGGGGGTGTTCACTGCCCACCAGACCAGACCAGGCAGTGCCTCCACCCCAGGATCCCCAGTGGGTTCATCCCACCACCTCCGGTCCTTGCTGGCTACCAAGTACCTCATCCAGGTGGCCAGATCACATCCAAGGGGAGCACACCATCATTCGGAGGGCTTCCAGCCAGCCCAGTGCCATGGCAGACAAGGATGAGCTCTCCCACCACCCAAGTTCCTGGTGAGGGGACATGGGGACCCTCCAGGCTTACCTTCCAGGATGACAGTGATGGGATTGGGACGGAAACCTTCTCCTCCGGGGCACAAGGTCTTGTACTCGGCTGTGGAAAAAGTTAGTCAGGGGGATCCTGAGCTGGGAGGATCCCATGAGATGGGAGAGTTAGGGAGAACCAGCAGAAACCCAGGAGAAATAGGCCATGAGGATGGTGACAGAGGTCCAGGTGGAGCAGCCTGACTCCCATCACATGCCAAGCAAACTTAGCCACTCCATCTGTGCCTGCCCACCTCTGATCGAGATTATTCCATCTCCACTGCCCTCCCCCACCCTACTGTGACCAGGAAGAAAGGATCCCA
The DNA here is from genome assembly GCA_025769975.1 of Gallinago jamesoni. Lineage (NCBI taxonomy): Eukaryota > Metazoa > Chordata > Aves > Charadriiformes > Scolopacidae > Gallinago > Gallinago jamesoni. Next base: position 2,614,127 of record JAOQGH010000014.1, on the reverse strand, counting down.
ACTTGGAACCCCCAAGCCACAACCAGTCTCCCCAACTCTCCCCTGCCCTGGTCATCCTGCACTGACACAACAGGGTTGCCACCTTCTCCCTCAGCTTCCCTTGCTCCAGGACCTTGATCCTGGACCCAGGACCCCCAGCCTGAGTTGAGAAGCTGCAGGGAAGTGCCCCCGACTCTCTCCCCTCATCTGGCCCATGCCCAAGTTCACCCCAGCCATTTTTCCAACTCACTCGTGTTGGCTGGAGGACACAGCTCACAGGGGTTGCCCCACGCACGACCCAGTGAGCAGCAGCAGGATGCCCGGGTGACCCCAACTCCGATTTCTGCACTGCAGGAGATGCCTCCATCTCCTCGATCCTGGGTGTCCAGGAAGCAGTTTCCAACACGGGTATCTGCACAAAGATAGCAGCCGATGAGCAAAACCTGTCCAGAAAAGACTTGGTGCACAGGAGGAATGAACAGGAACAGAGAGAGGGACAAGGGCCTTCTCCTGCCCCAGAAGTCCACACTGTAAGCTCTGTGTTGTAGGAAACGATGTTCAGGCTCTCCTTGCAGCTCACGGCTTTGGGAACCCTTCAAGAACAAAGTGTGCCCAGCTTGTCTGGTAAAAGCCACGCTATGTGATTCTGAGGTCACAGCACGATGGCATGTCTTCAGTCTGGCTGGGGGGCATGACCCAAATAATGCTACCCAACCCGGGGCTTTTCAAGACACAAAGACCTAAGAATAGCTCCAGAGGTCTCCAGGAATAACACTGCTTACACCAGGAGAGCACCCACACTGGTGACACAAGGCGGGCCAGGCTCAACAGGAGGTAGGGGCTCTTCTACTGCTTCTGCAGATTTAAGCCCACCATGGACAGCCAGGTACTTGTAGGGCAGATTGAGGTCAGCCCCCCCAGTCTCTGGTAGTGGCCAGTTCCAGCTACATGGGACCAACAAGAAGGACAATCAAGCTCTTGGATGGAAGGTGTGCTCTCCACACAGGTCCACACTCACCCACACAGCCCACCCCAGTGGGGTTCAGCTCGAAGTCCTGCGGGCAGTTGCAGAGGTAGCTGCCAGGGGTGTTGACACACAGGCCATTGATACAGTTCACGGGGTCTGCACATTCATTGATGTCTGAAAAGATGGAAAGAAGAAAGCTGAAAAGAAAGATGGAGACTGCCACAGAAACCACAGCCCCAGCCCTGAGCTCCACACAGTGTGTTCAGGGTATATCCCCACCACCATGGTGTTTCCAAGGCTCTTCTTGTGATGGTGGGCAAAGCCAGTCCAGAAACAGACCTTGCTTTGTCCTACCTCACACCACCCTGCCCAGAGTCAGAAGAAAGGAGCTTTCCCTTTCCCACACCAAGCTTTCCCTTCTACCCACTGATGGTCCACCATCCAGCAGACATCACCCAGGGACATTAAATCAGCTTTAGGCTGCTCACGCCATGGTTGGGCATGTCATGGCTGGGGCAAGCTCACACCAGCAGATCCCAGAGCAGTGATCCTTATCCTACAATTCCACGAAAGTTCTCTACCTGTGCAGTTGCCTCCGCTCCTGTCCAGTTCATAGCCATCATCACAGGCGCAGCGGAACATCCCGGGCAGGTTCTGGCAGGTCCCAAAGACACAGATGTTCTGGAAGGTGCATTCGTCAATGTCTGCAAAACAGGGAGAGCTGGGTACTCAGGATCTGGCAGGGTGAGGGCCAAGATAGGTTTCTCCTGCTCCCATCACAAAGCAGAGTCACAGCCCAGTTGTGGGTAACCCATCTGCTCAGGGTGGTAGCTTTGGGACACCATCTCCCGGGTGAGCAGGACCAGGCATGTGGTGTGTACGGCCTCTGCCTTCACCCCTGTTTTGCTGGTTGTCTACATCTTATGTGGATCCTTGGCTCAGCCCAACCTTCCACCAGGCTGGGGACCAACTTCAGTAAGCACCTCAGGAGCCTTGCACCAGCAGGTGATGATGGGTCTTGCTTAGTAATGGATCAGATGGTGACAGTGCAGTGGAGAGATCCAGGACAGAAAGATGGTGGACACAAGACCTCCTGGAGCAGCAGTCAAAGCTCTGGGCACTCACCCTGGCAGGCCTTGCTGTCCTCCGTGGGATTGAAGCCCATCTCGCACTCGCAGCGGTAACCCCCAGGTGCGTTGAGACACTGTCCATTCTCACACAGGTTCACATTGTCTGCACACTCGTCCACATCTAGAGAGAGTCAAACATGAGACTGACACGGTGTCCATCCAAAGATGGGAGCTTCCCTCAGCTTGCCCAGAAAATTCCCACAAGCTTGTTCCCACCCCTCTGCTGGGGGGTGAGGAGGGGGCTGCAATACTTCTCATTACCTTGATCTCCCCCCAGACACCTGCTGAGAAGAAGGTGGATCCCTGCTGAGGGCATCTGAGCAGGCTGTGGTGCAGGGCAGTTTGGGGGGACATCTGGTTTGGGGAACCCCAGACTCGGGCTTCCAGGTGCTGAGACAGGCTCATGGTCTAGAGGAGGTGACCCCATGTCCCAGCAGTGTGCCAGTTGTGTTCATGGGCCTCACCTGAGCAGGAGAAGCCATCCCCGTTGAAACCTTCTCGGCAGGCACAGCGGTAGGAGCCCGGGGTGTTGACGCAGTTGGCGTTGAGGTTGCATTTGTGTTCTTCAGTTGCACACTCATCCAGGTCTGCACGAGGAGAACAGTCTCATCAGTGTTTGCCTCTTGCCCTTCCCCTAAGCCTGGGCAGGCAGTGTAGGGTCCCAGGGGGCACACAAATTGCCCAGGAGATGGCAACTTCTGGGCACCTGGAGCACTTGTGGGGCTTCAACACATCTCTGTGAGCCCCCGTGGCCACGAGACAGTCCCCTGCCAGTGCTGACACACGGTGTGGCAGTGAGACACTTTCGCACACACGTTGCTGGCACCTCCCAGTTCAGACACACGTATCCGTAGAGCCCCCCATCCCTTCACACACACCACACACCTCCCACACGTGTGTATCTCTCCGCCATGCCCCAAGACAACACCACATAGCCACATCACCAAGTTGATAACGACATTCAGCCACTCCCATCTCCATACCATGCCCACACACTCCACAGCCCATTAGCACGTGCTGTCACTCCCACGTGAAGCCACTCATGGCTTCCCAGATACCGTTGCAGAGCCTGGCAGTGCAACATCCATACGCCCACACCTACAGCCCCACCTCCATCACCCACCCGCATGTCTCCACGCTTCCATAAATTCTCATGCAGGGCTCCTGGGGCTCAAGAGCGTTTTAAGTGCGGGTGTCACCTCAACCCAGCCTTCACAGGTGCCCACAGAGCACCTCAACACGCAAAGATCCCCTCCTGGGATGAGAACTCACCGTTGCACTTCAGCCCATCTCCCAGCCAGCCTGTGCGACACTTGCATTTGAAGCTCCCGGGCACGTTGATGCAGGAGGCGTGCATGTCGCAGTTGTGAGCCCCAATCTCACATTCGTCGATGTCTGTGGGAAGGAAGGACACCAGCGGTGACACAGCTCCTCCAGGAGAGGAGGGGACAGCCGGGTACCATCTGCCAAGGGGTCTGGCTACCAACAGCTCCTGGGAGGCTGAACCCAACGGGTAGGGAGAAGGTGGTGTGGGACCAGGTTGCCTGGGGTTGATCAGCCAAAGAGCTGATCTGTGCTCACCCCTGGAAGATGAAGACAAAAGGAAGGGCAAGCCCATGGCTCGGCTATAAATTAGGAAACTGTCGATTCCTGCCTGCAGCCTGCCTTCTTGGCAGTCTCTGCCTGCCCAGGAGGAGTTCTTGGCACACAGCCACATCCCTGGTGTCCACAGCATCCCCCAGTACAGGCGTGGTGTTCCCTCCATGGCAGCTGGAGGAGGTGTTTGTGACCCCAAGTGTGTTCTCACCTGTGCAGCCTGTGGTTCCCTTCTTGACGAAATACCCCAGCTGGCAGTGACAGATGAAGGAGCCCTTGGTGTTTTCACACTCGCCGTGCAGGCAGATGTTGGGGTTGAGATCACATTCGTTCACATCTGCAGGAGTAAAAGGACTTGCTTGGAACACCACAAGGACCATGATGTGACTCTGGGGCAACCCTCAGTATCCCTTCTTCCCTCCCACAGCAGCCTTGTTATGTTGTGCCCAGAGCACAGCCTTGTCCTCACCAATACAGGTCTTCATGTCCAGGGACGCCATGAAGCCATCGAAGCAGAGGCAGCGGTACTCCCCAGGGATGTTAGTGCACTGCCCACCATCACAGATGTCTGGATTATCCTCACATTCATCAATATCTAGAGAGAGGAGACCATCACCAAAGGAAATACTTTAGAGTCAGGGAAAGGAGGGAGTCACAGGAGGAGCTTTGCTCCAAATCATAGAATCATAGAATCGTTTGGGTTGGAAGGGACCTTAAAGATCATCGAGTTCCAACCCCCCTGCCATGGGCA
>JAOQGH010000014.1:2595117-2608662 GCA_025769975.1 Gallinago jamesoni | reverse complement strand
CCTTGAACCTCTCCAGGGATGGGGCAGCCACAGCTTCTCTGGGCAACCTGGGCCAGGTTCTCACCACTCTCACACCAAAGAACTTCTTCCCCAGATCTACACCCAATCTCCCCTCTTCCAGTTTAAAACGCTTCCCCCTCATTCTATCACTCCACTCCCTGATCACGAGTCCTTCTCCAGCTTTCCTGGAGCCCCTTTAGGCTCTGGAAGGGGCTCTAAGGTCTCCCATTATGCAGCATCATGAGAGGAGAGAGGCCAGGAGGGTTCTGGATGTGGTCTTGGCATGGTGAGTTGGTGAAGGGGAGTACTCACCAACACAGCCCTGTCTGTCCAGTGTGGCCTGGAAGCCCGAATCACAGGCGCACTGGTAGGTACCAATGACGTTGACACAGCGTCCATTGCGACACAGGTTGTCACTAAGGGAGCATTCATTGATATCTGTGGTGGGAAGAACAGTTTGAGCAGCCAGCCATGATGGCACCACATGAAGAATCACTTGATACCCATCCCCAGGTACCCCCACCCACTGCTCTCTCCACACTCAATTCGTCTTTTGTCTCAGTGAATGACAGGTAGGACAACAGACATCATGAAATGAAACCCTGGGAGTGACCTCGGTCCCTCCTGGATGAGTGTGTTCCACCCACATATGGGATTGGAAGGAGATATTCATGGAATCATTTCTGTTGGAAGGGACCTTGAGGATCATCTAGTTCCACCCCCTGCCCTGGGCAGGGACACCTCCCACCACACCAAGTTGCTCCAAGCCCCATGTGCCCACCACGAGATCCAAGTCTTGCCATCATCTCACCCACGCAAGTGTTCCCTTCAGAAGTCAGCTCATGCCCAGGGGGGCAGATGCACTCGAAGCTGCCATCTGTGTTCATGCAGATCCCACCTCGGCACAGCAGCGGGTCCCGCTCGCACTCGTTGATGTCTGCAGAGAACAATAGTAAATGTGGCAGATTGTCCCCTTCAGCTGGGTTTTCCAGATATCGGGGTGGTGCTGGTGTGACGCATCACAGTCCCATCACCAGAGGTATATCCCAAAACAGAGGGGCAGCAAATCCAGGGCTCGGGTGAGACCAGTGGATTTCTAGCTGAAGTCTGCATTTTGGGAAATCACAACTCTTGCCTTGGCCTCAGTAGAATGTAAAAAGACCAGGAGGAGAGCAACGGCTCAGTACAGCTTTGCCAGCAAGGACTAGAATAATGGTTCCCAGCTCACATCCCACCTCTCTTGGTACATTTTCACAAGTCTCATCAGCAGAGGGAGAGGTCCTCAGAAAATGCATATTTACACAGAATCACAGAATGATATAGGGTTGGAAGGGACCTCTGGAGATCAGCTCCTCCAACCCCCCTGCCAAAGCAGGTCCACCCAGAGCAGGTCGCACAGGAACATGCCCAGGCAGGTTTTGTGTATCTCCAGGGATGGAGACTTCACCACCTCTCTGGACAGCCTCTGCCAGGGCTCTGCCATTCTCAAAGTGAAGAAGTTCTTCCTCATGTTTAGATGGAACTTCCCATGTTCCAGTTTGTGCCCATTCCCTCTTGTCCTGTCCCTGGGCACCACTGAACAAAGACCGGCCCCATCCTCCTGACACCCTCCCTTGAAGTCTTTATAGGTGTTGATCAGATCCCCCTTCAGTCTTCTCTTCTCCAGATTAAAAAAACCCAAGTCCCTCAGCCTTTCCTCATAAGAGAGATGCTCCAGGCCCTTAATCATCTTTGTAGCCCTCTGCTGTACTCTCTCCAGCAGTTCCCTGTCCTTCTGGAACTGGGGAACCCAGAACTGGACCCAGTGCTCCAGATGGGGCCTCCCCAGGGCAGAGCAGAGAGGGAGGATAAACTCCCAATTTTGTTCAACCAAAGGCCGACAGAAAAGTTTTCTAGTTAACAGCCTTCAGTTAACAGTTCCAGTATCACCCACAGGGCTCGGAAATAGTCTCCACATTTCTGAGAAAATCACGTACGGACAAAGGGATTGAATTTACTAGGAACTGGAGAAATTCCTGAACTAGATGAAACTGCTGCGAGAGAGATGTGAACCAGCCAAATGAAGATGAAACCAGGCTGCTGGCATTAAGAATAAATAAATAAATAAACCTGATAGAAAAGTTTATAAATGAAGGACTAAAAAAAATAAAAATAAACCCCAAGGGAGCCACTGGAATGGTGCACTGGTGGAGGCTGGAAGTTAAAGTAGCAGCAGGAGGAGATGAAGTATCTGAACTGGGAAGCCTTGTTATCGATCCATTGTCCATGGCTCCTGGAGAAAGCTCTTTGGGATCTACTTGGATATCGTACAGGTAACAACAGTCTTTGTGACACTCGGGGTCTTTCACGGTCCAAATTAGGCTCTTTGGAAGGGCAAAGTGTTGGATGAGTCTGCTCCTCTAACTTTGGAAACGGGAATCCAAGAAGGAGGTTCTCTGTTTTGGTCCCAGAATAGATTCAGAAGATTTTGCATTCTTGCATGTCCCAGAATTGACTCAAGATGTCCTGGGCTGCCAGTAAGAGAGGAGAAGAGGGGAGTCTCCCTGGAACTGCTCAGAGGGTTCATCTGTCCACAGCTGTACTCCAAGAAACGTGCATTCAGAATGCAGAGCCGTGGAGTGTAACGTAAATGAACTGAAGGAGCTAAAAAAATGCCCCCAAGAGTCCATTAGTGACGGCAAAGGGAGTGATGTCAGATATAAAGAATTCATTTTCTTCTTGTGTTTATTTTTTCTGAGTCCAGCCTCGTAATTAAGAATGGAATCTTTTACCTTACATGAATAAAGCGCCCTGTTGAGATTTTCAGCTTATCTACAGCCAGAGTGGACAGGAACACATCTGAGGATGGGGGTGACAGACCACCATCAGATGGTCCCACAGGACCCACACCTCCAGTTCTCCACGGTGGGAGACTGTTCCTAACAAACCACAGGATGCAGGTTCAGGGCTGATATTCTTTATTGCCAGGGTCTGGCAATAATTCCTCCCTCACGAGACTGAAGCCAGGTTCTTCTGCCAAAAACAGGTGAGAAGAAATTAATCCTTGGCCATGGGAAATGCCACGGTGTCACACCACCCTTTGGGGTGAAACGGCTCAGTCCCCCGTCACCTCAAAAAAAAAGGATAAGGTGGAATTGTGTAGATAATAGTGAGCATTAAAACAAGAGAACAACGAAACACAATGTCCTTACATAAAGATATCCAAAATCTCATTACTGGCAGGAGTCAGCAGGCCACCAGTGGGGACCGTGACATTCTCAGTATCTCGGGAACAGAGGAGGAGGAGGAGGAAGACGACGATCGGTGTGAGCTGTGGTAACCCACACTACAATTTGTATGGAAAAGACAGAAAACCATGCCAGCGGCAGGGATATATTTTAGAGATCCCAGAGAATCAAATACGAAAAATAAATAAGTGGTATTGAATCGTGCCACAGATTTATGTGGTTTCAAAGTCCGAGCCAAGGCAGAAAGAGCAGAATATTAAGAGTAAGTCAGTCAGACAAGTCAGTCTGGCGAGACAGAGGAGAAGAGGAACATGGAATGCCAGGAATTAGAGGACAGCAACAGTCTGGCTGACTTGTTGGAGACGACCTGAGGTATTGAGGTCATTGATGGGATTTTTTATTTTTTTTTTCAAGCTACAAACAAGAATTATTCAATGGAAAACAGATGAGAATCTGACAGAATAAAAACAAGCATTGGCCAGATGGGAGGAGCTGTAAAGAATTATCCGAGGATAAAGGATGATTAAACAGACAGGTGAAAGGAAGCCCTTACAATTAGAACTGAAAATAGGGTGTGGTAGAAGAACACAGATGGTCTACCAGAACTTCTCATGAAGGACTTGATCTGTGCAAGTGTTTCGGGAACTGGACAGGGGCCCGATTAATGGTTGAGGCTGGTATGAAATTGCTGTGGACTCTGATCCCAAGAAAAGGTGCAGAAACAACAACAAGTTGATTAGATATCACATATAAGTGAGACCAGGTTGAGAGTAATTTTGGAAAAGATTCCTTGGAAAGCAGCCCAAGAAAAAGGGGATGATTCAGCAAGATCCAGAGCTAGAAGAGACAAGAGCTATCAAATGGGGAACCTCCTGCTGGGCAAGGTATGAGATATCTCCGTGTTCTCATGCCAGTGGAGGCTTTTGATTTAATGGCACATGGCTGTAGGATGTGCAACAACAGCAGGAGGCCAAGCATTGATATAGAAGCCAAAGCTCAATATGTGTCCTAATATAGGAGTGAAAATACGAACCTCAGCAGTGATCTAATGATAAATTAACTGGCAGCTACTTGCAAGGAACCTATATTGTCTAGAAAAGGGACCAAGCTACATGTAACTGGATTAAAATGGCTGATGTGGCACACGAGACAGCATTTAGGGCAGGCAGATGTACCAGGAGAAGAAGAAAACTGTGGTGGCATGGGTAGGGTTCCACACAAAGAGATCTACAAGCTGAGGAGCACTCTGCAATGATGTTTGAAAAGACATGGATTAACGTAAAGGGTTGAACATATGATATTAATAATGCCTGGAGATGGGTGCACATTTGGAGTGTGGATATGTAAATAATCGGTGGCAGAATAAATAATAGATGGGTAACACAAGGCTGAAAAGGAGCTGAATGACATCTCCTTCAGACGTCACACAAAGGAAACAGCCAAGTGTGTTTGAGAATTGGAGCTCGCGGCCATCGAGTTCAAGCTGCTGGCCTGGCAGAGGTCCCCTGTGTACTAGCCAACCCCCCGTATAAAGGTTGCCATCTCTTTATATAGCAGGAATGAAAATACCAGGCATGGATCCTGTCCCAGCCCAGTGGCAATGCCAGGCTCAAGCTCCAGCTGCTGGTGGCTGAAACAAGAAGAAAAGTTGGTGGCCAAGGTTTGGTGCAAGGGAAGGTCCAAATGAAGGAAGAGTACAAAGTGAAGAAGAATGAACATTGTACAAGTACAAGATGAAAGAGGAAATACAAGGCCTTGGTCTGACGTAAAAAAAAGCAAGGCAATGGGAAATTTCGGTGTAGAAAGCAGGAAAGGGATGGGAAGTACTTGAGAAGAGCTGGTCGGTGGCCCCATGGGCTCCCTTGTGGGCTCCCACAGCCGAGGTAATGGTGTCCAGAAGGTGGCAGAGCAGGATCAATGATGTCCCATGCATGTCATGGCAGGAAGAGCCCAGTCCCCGGACCAGGCACTATAGCCAGAGTCCTGCCTGATGCTGCCCTGGGGTGGGTGCCAGACTCCTTCCCCACCTCATGGGGCACCATCAGCCCAGGCTCTGGCCTCTGCTCCAGGAGGTCCTCATAAATTGAGCTCTCTGAGGGAAGGCTCCCAGTTTTGACTCCAAGTCTGGTGACCTTTTCATGGCCTGTCCTTGCTCTGCGTGGTACAGAGCACTGGGCAGGGCTAGCAGAGACAGCATGGGGCCAGTCGCTGATGGACTATTGGCCCACACAAGGCACAGCATCCACGCAGGAGGCAGAGGCTACACCTCTGTCTCCTCACCCTCCTTCTCCAGAGGGGTCTGGGGCTCAAGCCAAGCCTTGCTGGGGACGTGTGCTTTGCTGCCCTCCCAGGGTGACATCTATGGTGCTCTCAGCTATGCACACAGAGCTTCCTCTCCCTATATGTGCTGCCCTTCAGCCCAGCTCTGCCTTGGCAACCAAAGCGAGGAAGAAGACACTCTACTCTGGGGCGAGCAGAGGCTACCAGGGCTCTCTGCAGCACAGGGACCCCCAAAACTCCCCCAGAGGGCAGCAAAGAGATTCAATACCAGGGAACAGTCAGATGCAAGTCCTTACCCATGCAGTTCTTCATCATCATGAAGCCACTCTCGTAGCCTTCAAAGCACTCACACTCGAAGCTGCCCGGCGTGTTGACACAGGTGCCATGGCCACACAGGTCTGGTGAGATGCGGCACTCATCAATGTCTGTGGGGATGAAGACAGACCACATCATATTCAACAAACAAGGACTGGCAAGTCAGACCCAGCAGACCAAGGAACTCCTCCTTCCGAAGAGAGCTTTGTCTCTAGTGTACGATGTATCCTTCATCCCACGAGCAGGAGGAGCCTTCTGCTCATGGTTCTGCTTCTCAGCATGTCCCAAAGACAACTGCCATTACCCCTCTGGATACCACCATCAAGCCAAGCATCCCACAAGGCAGGCAAGGCAGCAAGATGGGCAAGGGCGGTCCAGAGAGGGGCTACTCTTCCCTTACCTGTGCAGTTCCTTTCCTCAGCATCCAAAGCAAAGCCATTGCCACAGAGACACCTGAAGCTGCCGATGGTGTTTCGACAGGTCCCGTGAGTGCAGAGGCCAGAGAAGACCTTACATTCATTCACATCTGTGGGTGAAGGCAGAAGAGTGGTGTTTCAGGGAGGGGATGCAGGTTCTTGGGCTGCAGCTGAGATGGGCTGAGCACAGTCCATGAGCAGCGACTCCCCTCTTTCTTCTCACCTTTGTAGAAGGGCCTTCCTGAAAGCACATCTCCTCGGTTGGCAAAGCCAGGTCCCCTCGGGCAGATGGCTTTGTACTCACTGGAGCCGACCTTGGGACATTCTTCACAGTCGATGCCCCAGGCTGAGCCCACGGAACAGCAGCACATGTCGATCCGGTACTTGCCCGGCAGCGGCTCCGTGCACTCATCTTCATCCCATTTCATGTAGCACTGTTCCACACGCACGTCTGGTGAGAGAGTAGAGTTGAACCCTTCCCTGCAGCACCTAACCTCTCGTAAAGCTGCAAGTACTATTCTCTGTGATACAGTTAACAAGATTCCTGGAACAGCTTTGGCTGGGGCATCTTCCAAACGATGCCCAGGTACAGGCCGTTTGGATGAGGCCACCTCATTGGGGACACTTCGAGAGGCTTAACAGTATGGAGGTGGCCAGCCTGTGACTTGGCAACAGGGCCGGAGAATGGACCTTCCACGGTGTAGTCACCAGTGCAGATGGATCCTATGAAGGGCAAAGATTTGTCACTGTGTGCCTAGAAAGCAGCCAGGAATTGTTTAAGGGCTGCAGGGCCATGTCATTGACTAGTTCAATTATCTGTTTGGCTACCCCAGATGTCCACCCAAGGAGAATGAATCATAGAGTCATAGAATGTTTTAGGTTGGAAGGGACCTTAAAGACCACCTAGTCCCACCTCCTGCCCTGGGCAGGGACACCTCCCACCACACCACGTTGCTCCAAGCCCCCTCTAACCTGGTCTTGAATCCCTCCAGGGATGGGGCAACCACAACTGACTACTCTACTGGCTGAATCTGGGGACATGAAGCTGTGGCAGCCTTGCCTTGGGTACGCTGCTGGTTTGGCAGCCCCTACCAGTTATGATGTGCCAGCACTCAGTTCCCAAGACCGATGCACATGGTGGAGAGGGCTGAAGAAAGCCCAGATGAGGCATCCTTACCCACGCATGTCCTAGCAGTGCCATCAAGGGTCAGGCCTTCTGGACACTCGCACCGAAAGGAGCCGGCCGTGTTCACACAGCGCCCGTTTGGGCACACGCCGGGGAAGACCTCACACTCGTTCACATCTGTTGGCACAAAAGGAAGTGACAGGTGTGAGAATGTCCCAGTATGGCCTTGAGGAGCTCCTGGAGGGGGCAGAAGGAACCCAGAGCTGCCCACCAGCCTAAAAATCTTAACTTGTGGCAATGAGAAACACATTCCATGTACAGCTATAACCATGCCCAGACACTTTTGCAAGGAGGCTGTATTAAAAGCCTTGACAGAGAGGGACAGACAGGGTGGCCCTCTTGCATGTGTCCATATTTGCATGGCACTGGCAGGAAGGGGTGTTTGATATACCAGAAGGTCTTGCTACCATCCAGAGGGACCTTGGCAGGCTGGAGAAATGGGCTGCCAGGAACCTCATGCAGTTCAACAAGAAGTGCAAAGCACTGCACTGCTGGGGAGGATCAACCCCATGTCCCAGTATATGTTGGGGGTCACCCAGCTGGAAAGGAGCTTGGCAGAAAAGGACCTGGGGGGGGGTGCTGGTGGACATCAAGTTGAATATGAGTCACCAATGTGCCCTTGCTGCAAAGCTGATGATATCCTGGGCTGCATTAGGAGGAGCGTGGGCAGCAGGTTGAAGGGGGTGATCTTTCCCCTCTACTCACCACTGGTGAGACCACACCTGGAATGCTGCATCTGGTGCTGGGCTCCTCAGTGTGAGAGAGAGATGGACACACTGAGAGAGAGTCCAACAAAGGGCCAGACTCAAAGATGCAGGATAGAACAAATAAACAGCGATCGTGTTCCAAATAAAATAAGTTTTCTGCCTCTCGCGGCGCTTTACCTTCACACGTGACCCCCTTCATCCTTGCGTATCCTCGGGGACAGGCAGTATCTGCAAGAAACCAGAGGAATGTCAGCAAAGAAACAGGCTGCACCCTCCCTGCCTCCCTGGTGTGTGTGTGCCGAGCAGAGCCTCACCGATCTCGCAGCGCTCGCAGGGGCTGCCCCACGCCGCCCCCAGCGTGGCACAGCACTCCGACTTCAGCGTGGCCCCGTTGATGTTCACCTCGCAACGCCCGTCCTGGATGTTGAGCCAGCAGGTCCCCTTCATGCTGTCTGCAGGGACAAAGCCAAGGCGTGAGTGAAGAGCTGCTCCTTGGCAGAGGTTCCCAGCTTCAACCAGGCCACCGGGAGAAGCAACGAGGAGAAGCTATCCCTCAGCTGTGATGGAGCAATTGCTCTGGCCTCACTTTATCTTTTGGGCCATGGGGCACTTTGCAGCGTGGGCACAAACTGTGCTGGTCCCCAAAGCCCTGTCCCACTGCTGTGCTCTGCAGCAGCATTTCTGTGCTCTCCGAGACAACTGCTTTTGTGCCAGTTCTGCATCCTGCCCTTTTCCTGGTCCCACCTGCTCTTCTTCTGGGTAAAACCAGTCCTTTCCAGCTGCCCCTGTGATGCTTTGCAAGGCCCTGACCATCCAGGAGCGGGAAGTGGTACCTCCTTATCATCTTGATGAGAAGGAAGCTCCTCATCTTGATGTGCCTTAACTTCAGCACACTACAGACCCACCCAGGGAGCGAGAACCCACCATCTCGATGCCCTGCAGGATCTCCTGGGACCCCACATCTGTGTTTTGCCTTGCTGCTGGGGATTTCTGTGTCTGACACACACTGCTCAGAGCACTGCCTGAGGGTGCAGCTTCTCAGGCTCCCTGGATGCTTATAAGGGGTGTTAATTGTTACCAACAACCAAGGAAACACCAGGAGAAAGAGAGAGAGGGGCGTCAAAGGATCCCCATCCCTAAGGCAGGAGCATGGGACTTGCTTTGGCTGAATGACAAGGGGTGATGATGCTGCTATCAGAGCTGCTGTCAAAGGCCAAGTCCTTACCCACACAGATGGTGCCACTGGGGTCCAGTTTGCTCCCCGGGGAGCACTCACAAGCAAAGGAGCCGGCGTTGTTCCTGCAGACACCGTTCACGCATGGGTTGGAGGTGCACTCATTGATATCTGCAGGAGGAAAGAGACTGTCACTGCAGTCAGTGCCATGGGACCCAGCTCCCTGGGCCAGAGACCGGGACACCGACAGCAGACACCATGAAATTCCTGGGCTTCTTCAGGGCTGAGGGGATGGAAGAATTGAGGGCAGCTGGTACAGCTACAGAAGAACGATGTTCTCGCTCACTCAGGGCTGCTCCTGGCTAAGATGGAGCTGAATACGGCCTTCGTGTACCAGAACATCTGAACCAGATGTGAGGCTACACAGGATTTGCCATTTTTCATCTTCGGAAAATCAGTTGTTTTTTTTTTTTTTTTCTCTAAACAGATATTTATGTGCAAAGTGCCAGTTCTCAAATGTTTGAGGACTTTGTGGTCAGGAAACAATTTCCCCCACTCCAAACTGTAAGCTTTCAATCAAATCCCCAAAACTTGCAATTTTGGTCAGGTTTTAGCTAAAATTTTGGGGGCCTAGAGGAAATTGTTCTGTTTTTCAGTCACTGAAAAACCCAGATGTTCTGGGTTTGGATGTCCACTATTTTGAATGAAGTGTGAAATCTCCCCCTAGGAAAAAAGAAACAACCAAAAACCCACAAACCCAAACCTGCTCCAGTTCAAACCACTGCGGTCAAAAGGGAACCAAAGACACGTCAGACCTCGAGCTCCCTTCCAGGAGGGTCATGGCTCCTCACATCTCAGGAAGATGTTCTCTGTTGCCTTCAGAATCACGTTACCTTCACAGGTGTCTGTCTCCGTCCTGAAGACAAAGCCCTTGGGGCAGGTGCAGGTGTAGCTGCCGGGTGTGTTGCGGCACAGTCCGTTGTCACACAGCAAACGGTTGACAGTGCATTCGTCAACGTCTGTGGGCAGAGAAGATGGGGTTTCTGAGCTGCACCACCAGCGTCCCCTCTTCTACTCTGCCAGCCTAAAGAGCTCTGGCGGCCTGAGATGCACAGAAATGCAGCACCATCCTCAAAGTTCCCAGCACCACGTGGAATGTACATTAAATCACATACATGTAGTTTTTGGCGTGATACCTCGTGCTCTTCCATATGGACATGGCATATGGAAGGTATCATGGAAGGTGCCCGAAGGTATCAGCTGTGTCACCACCAGCTTTTGTGCAACTGGAGGTCTGTCTCTGCCTCCCAGCCTCCTATGTTGGGTGCCACCTTCTTCCCCACCGGTGCTGAGCTCCCGGTTCCCCACCCCACGCTGAGCCCAGGCTGCCCTGAACTCACCCACGCAGTTCTTGCCCGTGGGATCCGACTCGTAGCCCAGGTTGCAGATGCAGCGGTAGCTCCCACGCAGGTTCTCGCACATGCCGTTGGGGCAGATGTCTGGGTTGAGGGCACATTCGTTGATGTCTGCGCAGAGAAAGAAGGGAAATTAGAAGGACCCCCCCAAACACCAGTACAGAAAACTTCCACCCCCTAATTCCTCGTTGCTCCTTGGTGTCAGTCACCAGCTGGGATACCATCTGCAGAAATCGCCCCTGCCTGTCCTACCTGCCCTCCTGGTTGGACCCAGTAAGCCCTGGAGACCTTTGTTCCTCCCCTCCTGGTGCTGTGGAGCTAGGCATTTTTGTCCTGGGCATACACAGCTGATCTAGGGTAGGGCTCTGAGCTCAGGGAGAGAGAACAGGATAGGAGTTTGGGACAAGCCCAGGCTGAGTTCCATATCAAGGGTCCCCAGGTCCTTCTGTTACGCTCCCGAGTCTCCTTACAGTATCTCTATCCCACTATGGACTCGGGTCAGACCATTTAATTATCCCTCCCACTGGAAAAGGTGGGAGGAAGAAGCTGTTCGTAAGATGCCGTGAGCGGGATCCTGGGGCCAACTGGGGTAAAGGCAGAGCAGGAAGGACAACACAGTCCTACCAAGTGGGACCATCGCCGGGGGCAGAAGAGGGAAAGGAGCACTCAGACATTCTGGAGAGCACGCCACGGGCTGGCAGAGGGTCATGTCCATGGCTAGGTGGTCACAGCAAAGCCCTTCCAATGGCAAAGCCCCTGTATCTCCTAGTGCAGCCACGGTCCCCAAGCTGAGAGCTTACACAGGCTCCCTCACCATGCTGCTGCCAGGCTGGAGAAGTCCTGATCAGGCCAAAGAAAATTTCCTTTCCCTATTGCTGATATAAAGAACTGTCTGAAAGCAGCTCGAGCAGCCTGGGAAGAGAGAAGTGAGGACCTGTGGTCTCTGCCTGGTTCCTGGCCCTGGTTAAGATGTGGTGGCGGTAGGGCAGGGACAGAGAAGTGTTATGTTTGGGTGAGGGCAGGGCCCGGGACAGGGGCCAAGTTCTGCAGGACGTCCAAACCTCAGTTTCAAAGAGTTGCAAAGTGCCTGGGACAACCTTGCTCTAAACGGAGAGGTTTTTTGGATGGTTCTGCAGCAAAGGTACCACCAACCAGGCAGTTGAGCTTGGGTCTGCAGGGTGTCTGGCAGGTAGAGCTGGGGGTGTCTCTGCCATCACCCATCTCCTGCCCTGTTGTCACCAAGTGCCCAGTGCACGTGAAGAGTAACTGTCTGAGGTAAAACCAATTTTGGGTTCTGTAATTTTACATTTTAGTTAGGCCTCCTCTAACTCTCTGAAATTAACGGCACATTGTGGAGAAAACTGCTCGTTCTCAGGATGATGAGGCCAATGTTTGTGCTCCATGCCAAGGGATGGGGAGCAGAGAGGCCCGTGCTCATCCTTATTGCTGTACCAACCAAGGGCAGCCAATTGTCGTTATTTGCCCCTTAGAGGGTCGGAAATGGAAAAGCGCAGAGAGGTCCCACCTGTGGGGAGGAGGGGACAGGAGAGGTGACCCAAACCTGACCAACAGGGGTGTTCCACCCCATCTGCCCCACGCTCAGTGTAAAAGCTGAGGGATCAAAGGGACAGCCCCTCCTTTGGCTTCTACCAGGATGGCCGACGTCCGAAGAGGACCCTGTCTGTCCATCTGCCTTTGATCCCAATCTGTGTGTGCCTGACTCCAGAGGTGGAATCCAGTTCCCATCCGTCCCTGAGTCCAGTCTGGGACCTTCCCCAGTGCCTGCTGGTGACAGGACTGTCATCCTGGGAGTTTGGTACGGTTTTGTATATATTGTATCTATTCCATTCCTTTTCTTCTTTTTTATTTTAATATTAATTCTTCATTAAAGCAGTTTAGTTCGTTCTAAACTGCTCTCTCTCTCCTTATCTCTTCCTCTCCTCTCTTTTTGGGGGGGCAGGAAGGGCCATCTGTCAGTCCGTTTGCAGTGATTTCGGCTGAAACCACGACAGTAACGCAGCAGGGGGGCAGCCGGGGGGGGCAGCATCTCCTCCTCTGCAGCAGCATCTCCTCCTCTGCAGAAGCAACATCTCGCTGCCTTTTTGGCCCCGGGCAAGGAGATTTCACCGTGGTGAGAACCATTCTCCCCACGGAACGGGGCAGGTTTGTGGTTGGGCAGCGGTGTCCTCGCGCTGCCCTCGTGCCAGGTGGCCAACAGCCCAGGCCAGGGCTTCCCAGACACTGCTGGCCTTTGTCTCCAAGCAGCTGGAGATCGGTTACATCCCCGGGGTAAAGGCAGCCCCGGGGAGCGCTGAGGGCACCGGAGAGTGGCCGAAGTGGTTTGCTTCTTGGTGGAAAGAAAGCCTCTTATCGTTCACCCAAGGTGGACTTGGGCCAAGACACAGTGCCCTGGAAGGAAGCCCAAGAAGCCACCAGAGGTTTTTTTGCGCCTCTGGCTGGTTCCCATTTGGAAAGTTTTGAAAGGCCGTAGCTATCTTGGCTGCTCCGGGCTCTATCCCGCTGATCCGAGCGCTGCCCGGGGCTGGCAGCGTGGCCGCCTGCCGGACCCCTCAAACAGCTTGGCTGATGCAAAGCAGCCCCTTGGCAAGGTGGCCCGACGTGCCCTTATCACCCCCCTCTCCCTGGAAGAGCCCTCTCCTCCCACCGCCAAGGGATCTGGAGGGCAGAGGAGGGGAAACAAGCAAGAGGATGCAATCGGTCCCGCTCTTCGTTCCCATCGAAGTGGGGAGTGAAGCCAAGCTCTGGGTGTGCAGCCCCAGAAACGCAGCTCCCAGGGCGTCAGGAACCAACCTCTTGATTCCATC
>JAOQGH010000014.1:2568178-2595017 GCA_025769975.1 Gallinago jamesoni | reverse complement strand
AGTGAAGCCAAGCTCTGGGTGTGCAGCCCCAGAAACGCAGCTCCCAGGGCGTCAGGAACCAACCTCTTGATTCCATCCACGCTTCTCAGGAGATGCTTGCTCAACCTCAACTCATGGGGCTTTAGGGAGGAGAAAGGACTCATAGAGTCCAAGCTCCTGTTCCTCCCACAGACCCTCACCAACACCTGCACTGACACCCACCCACCCGCTGACACCCACCCAGGCTGTGCAACCCACCCTTCGCTACTCCCAAACACCTCTTACTCCCCCAAAAAACAGGCACAACGTTCTAACTCTCCAGCACACCCTCCGTAGCTCCCAGTCTCTCATGGCACACGCTCCCCCAGGCAAACAGGTCCACACACGCTCTGTTAAAAGCAGCTGAGATAATGAGATGAGGGTGACATTAGATGTGTCTGCCTCAAATCTGGTCCATGGGATGCTCTTACCTCTGCCATCAGCTGTTATTCCGATGCCGCTGCTGCAGAGAGCCTGGAATTCAGCTGTGTAGAAAGCACAACAGAGATGTTAGCTTTCCTAGACACTTCACACGCAGCGACATTAATTCCGGACAACGCTGGATTTGTTGTTTGTTTCTTAAAATGTCATCTGTGGGCTCCCAAGCAGTATTTGTTTATGCTTCTGCAGTGTGTAATTTTAGAGCCAAATACTCACAGCTCGTGTTCCGACACCGGAAGGATCCCTGCAATGATGGTTTGGGGATCCAACCTAAATCTGTTGGCCACATGGCATCCCTTTCCCCCTGCCTGTGGCTCCCATGTCATTCCAAGCTGTCTAGGACCTGGCAGGGACCTCTGAGGGGCTCAGAATGTCTCTGAGCCCCTTCCTGCCTTTCTGCAAACTCAGATGGAAGAGGAGCTCACCCGAATTTTTGGCCGGACAGGGCTGGCAGGGCTCTCCGAAGCCGTGGTCTGGGTTAGCACAGCAGCACTCGGATTTGGTGACGGCTCCCGGAAAGGGACGAGCGCAGGTGCCCTTTTTAATGCCTCCGTAGCAGGTGCTGCGCATGTGGGTGTCCACGCAGACCCGGCCGTCCACCCCGATGGCCAGGCCCCCCAGGCACTCGCAGCGGAAGGAGCCCTCCGTGTTAATGCACCACCCGTTCATACAGATTCCCGGCGTCTCGCACTCGTCGATGTCTGGAAGAGGAAGCACAAACCGGCCGTCACCCACCCCCAGGCAGCAGAACACACAGACAGGAGCTTTTGGGCTATTTTGCAGGGAGGTTTGGAGGCTAAGAGGGAGCCAGAGGAGCAGTTTAGAGCATCACACCCCCTGTAAACTCTACTGGCTGTCCCTGATGGATCAAGGGAAAGATCTGGGCTTCTTCGGCCTCCTGAGACCCAGCTCCTTCTCAGAGGAGCAGGGTCTGGTCTCTGCTCTGTTAACGAGGCAGCGACCCAGAGAATTCACACCGTGTCACAGCAGCATATTGACAAAATGCTATGTTCTCCTTCTCCTCCTCCTTCCTCCTCTCTGCCTTCACATCCTAACCTTCCTGGCTTTGGGAAGTGGCACACCAACTGGAGTGGAATGTGCTGCAGAGGCTGGGAAAGTTGTGGAGATGAGTGCTGGCAGCTCCCATTGGCCCTACAGAGCTTCCCAGCCCTGCTTAACCTCCTTCAGAAAGAGGATTTAGGCTCAAATTTGTGCTGAAATTGTGGAGCTGCAAGAACATGTTCCCTTGTGGCCATTCTGCTGTGAGGGGGTAACTTCTGGTGGCAGAGCAGGAGATGCCTGGCAAAGCCTTGGTTCTTCTCAGCTCCCCTTGGCTTCAAGACACATCCCAAGTCCCCAGGAACGTGGACAGTGGGCTGGGAGGAGGGCAGAGACCACGGTTGGGGACCTACGCACCGACACAGTACCGCCCGTTGGGAGCCAGCACAAAACCAGGTTTGCAGATACATTTGAAGCTGCCGTCCTCGTTGATACACATCCCATTGAGGCACATGTTGGTGGTGGCACATTCATCATGATCTGGGGAAGACAAACAGGAAACATGAGGAGACTCTCCTGTACTCAAAACCTCTCTGTGCTGCCCCATCTCAGGGTCAAATTGCTAATTATGGCAGGGGATGCTAATCCTCAAGGCAGAGTTCTCCCAGTGAGAGATGTTCTGCTGGGTCCCTGCTGCTCCCAGTACCCTGGTGATGCGGTGCAGCTCTCAGCAGTACTCAAACACCGGCTGCTGGAGAATGTCCTGCTTCCAAACCCAGCCCTGCTCATGCTCCTGGACCCCAAAATCCACAGAAGCCTTCATGCCTTTATAAAAACACCTTCCTATTTCAGTCTTCTCATTTTAAGATGCTCTGCCCTAGAGATGAAGGGAGTCAGCACAGACTGGAGTAAACCACCAGACTGGAGTCCCAGCCTCCCCACAGCACGTCGGGGAATAACTCACCGACACAGTTCTTGCCATCGGGGGTGATTTCGAAGCCAGCGTTGCAGATGCACTGGAAGCTGCCGTCGGTGTTAACGCAGCGGCCGTTCCTACACATCACTCCGTTCATGATGCACTCGTCGATATCTGGGGGGGAAACAAGCATCAGAAAGTCACAGCGGGTGGAGTGAGAAGCAGTCGCAGCTTAATCTGTTCCTTGAGAAAACCAGGCAAGGGCCCTCAGACACTCAGAGTGTGCCCCGGTCTGGGATCACACTCTTCTCCTCCGTATGGGAGATGGAAAAGATGGGGAAAAAGCCATTTGAATGCTCTGGAAGCAGCAAGACTTTTGGGGGGTTACAGCTCTGGGACCTCCGACCCTCCATGATGTCTTTGTCAATGGTCCCCTTTGCGACTCCGATTATCCTGGGGCTGTTAAAGTCCATTGGTGACAGTAAAAGTGCTCAGACCAACAGCCACGGGCTCAGGTGAGCCACGGAGAGGTGGTCCCAGTGCCTCAGCAGAAAAAAAATTCCAGGACAGAAGCTGGTATATACAATAGGACTGCAGTATTGCCACACGTCAAGTGTGTGATGGCCACTTGCTCTGGGAGACAGGCCACTGAACACCTCTGGGTAAAGAGGAAAGAAGAAAGAAGAAAGAAAAAGGACTGTCGCGGGCAGGAGGTTGTTTCTGGCCCTTTGTCAAGAACTGGGGAAGGCAGGAGGAGCTATTTTATGAGCTAATTACAGAAAACCAGTAGTCTGGCCCCAGCAGCAATGGACAATCCAAACACTGTGTAGACTCAAACATCTCTGTTATGGGGAAAGGCTGAGGGACTTTAGTCTTTTTAGTCTGGAGAAGAGAAGGCTGAGGGGGGATCTGATCAACGCCTATAAGTACTGAAAGGGTGGGTGTTGGAGGATGGGGCTGGTCTTTTCTCAGTGGTGCCCAGGGACAGGACAAGAGGAAATGGGCACAAACTGGAACATGGGAAGTTCCACCTAAACACGAGGAGGAACCTCTTTGCTGTGAGGGTGGCAGAGCCCTGGCAGAGGCTGCCCAGAGAGGTGGTGGAGTCTCCTTCTCTGGAGACATTCCAAACCCAGCTGGAAAAGTTCCTGTGGGACCTGCTATGGGTGACCCTGCTGTGGCAGGGGTTTGGAGGAGATGATCTCCAGAGGTCCCTTCCAACCCCAAATCATTCTGTGACTCTCCTAATGTGGAGAAGTTAGCTCAAGAGAAGCCTGGCAGAAAAAGGTCTGAATCCCAAATGAAACGGGGTAGCCATAAAAAGGAAACCTCCCTTTCAAAGCTGTATCAGCAGAAGAGCTGTGTGTAAGCCCCATGGGACAGTTTCTTGTTCTGACAGCTAAGAGAGACCACAGCTGAAGAATGACATCCCATTTTTGGCACCACACAGTAGAAAGATAAAGACAAAAAGGAGGAAGTTGAGAAGATAAAAACCAGGACAATGAGAACCTTAGAAACATTATCAATGAGAGGAGATTGAGAGACTTGCAGTTGTTTAGTCTAGAAGGGAGATGACAGGGGGGTTACAAGTTGCAGTTTCCCAACATGTGAAAAAATGTTGTAAAGGAGACAGCCACGAACCAGTTTTCACAGCCAGAAATAGAACCACAAGAAGAATTCAGCTTAAAAGATTTTAGCGTGGAAATTAGGAAGGCCGTTCACATTGTCAGGCAATAGGGGGGGGTCCTCTGGAAACCCCTTCATTAGAAGCCACTTGACAGAAAAATAAATCAGAGGTCAGGAAACTGACAGGGAAATCTGCTTTTGCTTCTTTTTCACGTAGGACATCACCTCCCCATCATTCCTTTTTAGCAGCCCCTCACCTAGAGCACCGTCTTGCTGCAAGACACTGGCAGAACAACTTTGCTAGAAATCCCAAGCCCTACATCGATAGAAACATTCCTCAAAATCCTATCTTCTGTCAAAGCAAAATGTTCTTATCTTTAAATCAAGTTGTGCTCTTGAAACAGAGTCTAAGTTCCTTGATGGACACTACCTCATTTTAAGGTAAATAAAGGTAGAGGAAACAGCTGGACAGCTTTCAAGATGCTGCTGACAGCTCAGTTAAGTTGTTGTGAAATCCCATCACACACTTGGTTGGGAGGTGGTTGGGTGCCGGGGGCTCCTCACACTTTTTCCCCTTTACGGCCATTTTCCTTTGCTACCCAGGTCTCTGCTGACACTCTTGGGGCACCCCGTGTCCCCCCAGAAGGAGAGAGGGAACAAACTTACCGATGCAAGCCTGCTTGGTGGGGGTGCTCTGGAAGCCTTCGTGGCACTTGCAGTGGTAGGAGCCAGGGGTGTTCACGCAGTCGCCATGCACGCAGGGGCTGCTGGAGCACTCGTCCACATCTGGAAGAAGAAAAGCCTAAACCCATGAGTCACCATTAGACCCAGCAAACCACCAGGACAGGCAGCAAAGGCTGTATCCCGTTAGCCTGACACCGCTCATTACAGGTTTCCAGTCGGACACCGAGCCATTGACTGTAACCCTTTGGCTACAGTCCTCCAGCCAATTCCTAATCCATCCAACAGTCCACCTGCCAAACCCAGATAACGCTGGGATTTCGAGGTAAGAATGTTTTGGGGAACTCTATCAAAGGCCTCTCAGAAGTCCACACAGGAGACATCCATAGCTCTTCTCCTTTTCACCAGTGCAGTGACTCTATCGTCAAAGGCCATTAATTACTGAGGCACAAATTGCCCTTCATGAAGCCACATAGGCTGTCTTTAAACTCCTTCCTGAGTTTCTTATCTTCCCTTCTGAAGAGTACACAGCCAACAATTGGAGCACTCCAGTCATATGATTAGTCCCACCACATGTCAGTGTAGCTTTCTAGCTGCAGAGTGGCTTCCAACTCCTCCTGTTTGATAGCCACGCTGCATGCAATTGTATGGAGGCACTTCAGCTGGGCCATCAACACTCCCACCTTTTCAGAGGAACATACCCAAATTCCTCTCAAGCATTTTACAGGTGTTTCCCTCTTGGTTCCTAATACATCAGCAGCTCCTGGCTCTTCTCTGTTCCTCAAAATTCCATCCCCTTCTCCCACTAAATCTAGTTTAAAGCTCTCCTTATAAGTCTGGCCACCTTTTGGCCAAGACCTTCTTGCTCCACTTGATCAGGTGAATCTCAGAAAAAATAGGCCACTTATAAAATGGTAATTCTCTTGAAAGATGCCATCCTTCTGATTTCTTGGAGACCTCAAGCTTCTGAGAAGGTTTGCAGAGCCACCAGCTAGGTGGGATGATCATAGGGGCTGCAGCCTGTGCCTGTGGGGCAAGCAGAGCAGGCAGCAGCCCAATAACTAGCATCCCTGCCCTGGGGCTAGTTCCACGGGGCTTCCCACAGTGTGAACTGGCCACTGCTAAGCCAATGGCAATGCTGTGGCTACCAGAGTTGTCACTCTGGGTGTTCCTTGAGGGGCAGACGTATCCTTTCCATCACACCGCTTCGTTACCAGACACAAGCCCTCTATCTCCAGCCTCTTGCAGGGACCTCTGACTGGGATGGTGGGGGGTTCTGACTGGGATGGGGGCTGTTGGGAGCTCTGGGGTGACCTACTCACCAATGCACTCTCCGCGCACATCCTGCTTGTAGCCCATGTTGCACTCGCAGCGGTAGCTGGACGGGGTGGGGATGCAGCGGCCGTTCAGGCAGAGGTTGGTGAAGTGCTTGCAGATGTCAATGGTCTGGTTCAAAGTGGCGGTTCCTGGAAAGTACAGAGAGAGCATCAGGTAGGATTATGGCTCCCTGAATCCTCCCTGGGAAGCAGGGGCGGTGAGTCGGAGAATCATAGAGCTGCCAAGGTTGGAAGAGACCTTTATGATCACTGAGTCCAACCATCAACCCAACGCTGCCCAAACCACCACTAACCCGTGTTGCTCATCCCCACATCTGCCTTTTAAATACCTCCAGGGACAGCAACTCCACCCCTGCCCTGGGCAGCCTGTTCCAATGCTTGATAACCCTTTCAGGGAAGAATTTTTTCCTAATATCCAAACACCATGACGGATCAGTGATGTTCCTGGGCCCTGAACACCCACAGGGCTGCAGACAAACTCGGCCTCCTCAGGAATCTCTGCCGGGTGCTGCAGAGCCTGGCCTGCCCCTACCCCCCAGACATGGACAACATGGTCCAGCACGCATGGACCAGTGCATTTTCACAGGCATCAGCCCTGAGAAGGAGCTATTTGGGGATGTAGGAAAACCAGTTTTGTTTCGGGGAGGCAGAGAGCGAGGTGGTGACGTGAAAGCTTCATTCCTCTTTGGCAATTAGAAAGATATTCTGCACCAGAGCCAGGCTCGGCTCCCGGGCTCTGCCAGCAGACGCTGTTTGATCTGCTCCTGGGCTCAGCATCCTGTGCAGCATTAGTGTCACATCCCATCGTTTCCCCCCCCTTCCCTGTGTCAAAATAAACCTCGTAGCTGGCGGAGAGCACGGGCGCTTCGCTGGTGTGTGCTCAGCGCAGGGACGCGGCCCGTCTTCTGCGAGAGGCAGCCAAATTGGGTCAGCACAGTCAGAAAGTCATTTTAATTACCAATGCTTGAGCTTCCTGGGCCCATTCCAGGCAGACCTGGGATCCCGCCTTGTCCATTCGCCCCATTTGGTCCGATGCCTCCGGGCCCGTTGAGTCCCGGCCCAACACCGTTGGGCCCAAATCCAGGAATTCCTGGAAAGTTCCCAGGGAACCCTGGCACGACTGGGAGGCCTTCGATGCAGAGCCTGCGGTACTCATCTGAAACAAAACAGCTGCCTTAGTGTTTTTCCAAGAGTTCCTGAATCCCCCTGCTGCCTCTGCCAGAGAACAGAGGGATGGAGATGGACCAGCAGGGAGCGAAGAGGGTGGGTGTTGATGGGAAGAGGGCAGATGGGCAAGGAGGGCTTTAACACCCTCCACTCTGGTGGAGATGACAAGCCACATCTTGCCAGGGTGTTTGGCAAGAGCTTCTCAGGGTGAGTGGGACCGCTGGCACCCTGGGGTCCCTTCAAGCAGGACACAGGAGGGGTCCAGACACGGTAAAGCTCTGCCCTGCTCAGAGCTGGGGATGAAAGAAGAAAGGTGGAGAGATGCATCTACGGTGCTGAGCCTCCTCACGGCCTCCTGCAGCCTGGGCTCACCCCCAGTTGGCCCAAAGGTTAGATGACGGTGGGAGCCAAAGAGAACCGAAGGGGTAGGAGGAAAGGGATAAATTCTTGCCTTGGCTGAACTCATCTGGCTCCACTTCAGATGAGACCCAGGCAGGAGAGCCAGCATCCCCGTGTGACCTTTCTCTGGGTGTTGCGTTAACGATTCTCCACATCAAGCCTGGGGAACCACTAGGGTGACCAGAGCTATGGGTTGGCCCAACAGGTGGAGGTGGAGGTCCTTTGTGTTGCACTTACCAGAGCCCCGGACAGGGCACATCTCCGGAGTCTGGCCAATGGCCCAGCAACGCCCCGAGTCACAGCAGCACTGCATCTTGGTGTACTGGCCAGGGAGGTCCCCGGCACAGCGGCCCCCGATCAGAGCAGAGAAACATGTCCCAATCCGCTGGTCTGCAGAGAGGGAGAGGAGGAGACATGTTCACACCGTGTTATCACCATGCTCTCGGTCAGGTCCTGAGCACTCATTCCCAGTGCTGCCTCTTCTGCCTGTCCGATGTCCCAACCTGACCTCCTGTTCTGCTTCATCCTCCCGCATCATGAAGTTCTCCAGCACCTCCGTCTGGACCACAACAAGGCTGTAGGACCAGGTTTATTCCCCAGCATTAGGTCTCACATTCCCATTTCCTAAATACCATAAGCAGCCTGACCAAGAGCCAGAAACAGGCAGCAGTTGGGCAGTCCCTCTCCATTGGATTCTCCACTGGGAGCTGCCTACTCTGCTCTGCAGGAAGGACAAGCTGACCCAGAAGATCCTGGCTGGATTCACAGAGCAAAAAAACAGATGAGATCCCCCACCTCATCCCATCTTTCCTCACCTTCCCAAAGAAATGGGATTATTTACAGGTGTCTCCCTCCTCTCAGTGGAGTTCCTGATAAGAGATGTCAGGGATGGGTTGGCCCAACACACCAACTGGGAGAGGGAGCAGACGATGGAGAGCTGGTCTGCAGGAGACCACTGCAAACACTGACACTTCCACTACAGCCTGACCCATCCCTTCAGCGGGGACAGACAAACTGTTCTGGACTAAATACATGATTCAACAAAATTGCATCCTGGGGCTGAAATCTCCATTCTTCAAGTTCCTCCTTTGGTGTTAGCGTCTGTCTTGCTTATTGTGACCAAGGGGTGGCCATCAGTGCCCATATAACAGTCCAACAGGCCATGTAGATTGGCAGTGTCTTCTCTTCTCTTGAGCTGTTGGACCCAGCATGGTATATTTTCCTCTAACTCCTGCCACTAAAAACACTTCCCTGTGATAAAAACAATCCAGTGCTGCCTTCTACTATTTTGAGGTTTCCCAGACAGCGAGGGGGCATTCCCCAACCATTCCTACTCCAGTCTGAAGCCCTGGCTGCGACAGTCCTTTCCCAAGGTAGTCAGCCATCTCCTTCACCACTTTGGTCAGGCTGGGACCAGTTACAGCCCTTGCAGCATTAGTCAGTGATCCCCAATGCTGTGCTAAGCAAGGACCTTTCCACAGTCACCTCAGGTCTAACCAGGACCTGCCTCTCCTTCCCATGCCAAATGTCCCATGTCCCAGGCTTTCCATGAAGAACCATTCCCTGCCAGGTCCCAGTGATCCCAGCATCTCTTGTGTAACAAATGAAGCTGTTCCCAGTTCTACATCCCTCCAGCCTGATCACTCCCATTCCCAGTGGATTTCAGGTCATGGGTTAGTTCCCACAGCCTGGACTGAGCTGGGAGGAGAACGAGCCCTGGATGGTGGCCACCTGCAAGCGTGGCCAAAGCCACAGACACCGAGCCTGGCACCGGTGTTAGGTGTGTGTGGCTTCTGGACAAGGCCCAGGAGACTGAGGGTCTTTCACATGTCTAGCAGGCTCTGTCTGGCACCAAGTCCTCTAGGAAAACCTGGAATCTTCCACTCATTCATCTCCCGTCCTTGTTTCTCAAGTAAATTAATGAGGGGGAAAGTCTAGTCCGATTTGTCATCTGTGCCTCTAGACTGACATGAGCCAGGGGGCTGACACTTTCCTGAAATATAATTGAAATTAATTGCACGGAGCCGTTTGATCTGTGGGCTGTGGTTACATTTCTTCCCTAATCACAGCGTGGTGACTTGCAGAGGACAGTGACCCCATTTAAAACCAGGGTGACTAAAACAGCAGGTCTTTTCTCAGCTACATCCTTTCCACCGTTCTGAGTTCAGCATGAAGTATTCCCTTTTCCCAAACTTTCTCCACCAAAGAGACTTGCAGAAAGAAAGACAGAATGAGAGAAGGGGAACTCGAGTGAGGGGACTGACTGCAACTCTGGATTAGCTCCTAATCCTCATGAAGTACAAGCCATGGGGGCGTTTGGGCCATCCCAAGCCCTTGGTCTCTGACAAGTGGCAAGGGGACAAGATCAACGCCCATGTCTTTGCTGGTTTCAGCAGCTTCTGGAGTGTAGAAGAGGGCTGTGTTTCCACAGCACATCAACAGGTTGATGTTCCATAAAATCTCATATTCCAGAAGGAAGCTGCTCCCTGAACACTCTGGGACAGGACAGTGGGGCCATCTGGAGAAGCTGCAGCTCAAACCCTTGATGGGAGTTCAGGGTTGAGCTTAAATGAACTTCTCAACTTGAGGGTGGTAGTTTGGAATAACTACCCTTTGGGCATCAGAGAGGACAGATCCCACCCAGCTCCTTCTGTTCTTCTGTGGGATGTTTGCTGTCCCAAAAGCTGTGACACCGGGAGACAGCCAGTTACTGGGCAAGGAGTGATCTGGAGAACACAACCTCCTTCCCCGCAGACAGACAACGTGCTGACAAGTTTGACAAGGTAGGGAGGTCACAGCAGTTTGTGTAAGGGAGGGAATGGTCCAGCCCTTGTTCATCTGGACAAACGTTTATTAAATTCAGCTGCTTTTTCTGCAGTTTGTAACGATCTCTCTCAGAAATGAAGGTCAGAACTAATTGAAAACTCATCTGGAGCTGCCTTGGGCAGAGAGAGGGGTGGATGAAAAGAACAGTGGGTCCCCGCAGTCCCTCTGTGACCTCCTGCAGGACCACCCACACGCTGGAGGTGGGAGCACAAAGCCTTTGCGGTTTTGTGCTGCCTTCCTCTGTGGCTGGTAAGGGAACAGGTTTGCACAATAACCTCAGGAAATCAGAAATGCTGCAGGCAAGAAAGGAGGGAAAATTCCACATGAGATTAGAGAGCACAGAGAGGTGGGGGATGGAGCCACAGGTCTATCAGAGCTCTCTGGTTCAGAGAGGCTGGGGAGGCTTTAGAAAGTCCTGCCAGGAGCTGTAGAGCAGGAAATTGAGTTTGGCCTCCTCTTAGAATCATAAGTCTAGGTTGGAAGGGACCTTTAATATCATCTAGTCCAACCATCAACCTAACTGATAAAAAAACATCACTAAAACAATGATAGCGGGCCAGGAGGGACACCAAACTGGACCTTCTTACCAGGGTCTGACAAAGTCTGCACCCATCTGATGGTGGCCTGATGTGTGTGTCCTGATGCTCAGGAGAAGCCCCACACCAGGAGCTGCACCCTCTGAGTGACTATCCAGCCCGGCTTATCTCTATCTTCCCTTTCAACGTGGACATCTAAGATCTGCTGTGCACCTACAAGGAATTTTGCAATTTTGATCCCGAAGAAAACTTGATTTGTTTCTTTGGCAGTGGGGTAGAGGCAGGGAGAGATGCCTCTCTCCCTGTGGGAAGAGAACTTTAAAGGGTATTTTTCTCACTTTGTGTCCTGTCACGTAGCAAAACTGGGAAGCTCAAGTGACCAAACCCAAACAAAGTCATGGTTGCAAAAGTCAGTTGGCTCCGACTACAAAGGAACTGGGGGCTGTTAGCTCAGAAGAGAGCTGCAACACAGCAGCAAGTAGCCAAAGGTCTCTCCACCCAACATGTCCAGTGGTCCTTGGTTTGCAAGGAAGAAGGGCGCAAAAGGAGACTCATACTGCGGTGAGGACACCCAGTCTAGATGGATCGATGCCATCATATGTTCTCCTCTTCTGGAAAACTGAACAATTTATTTCTTGTCTGGGTAATATTAAGCTGGATGGTGGTGTGTCTCATTGAAGAGCTGTGGCAGAATGAAGTCACAAGGTGGCCCTCTGGGCACAGCTCCCACCAAAGTGCAACGTCCATCCAATGCTTCTCAACCACCAATGCTTCTGCAGAGGGCTCTGGTGCAACCAGGGGAGCTCTGGGTGTTACTGCAGGACAGTTTCTGTGCTGGTAAGTGCTAGAATAGATTCACTCCCTCCCTGGCTATTCACTCTTCTCCAAATTCACCTCCCAGTTCAACTGCTGTAAGGTTGAGGTATAAATGTCTCCCCCTCCACCAGGGGGAAATGCTTCCAGTCAAGGTCCCTGCATTGGAGTGTCAGGAACTATAGATCCTTTCTGCACCCTCTGGTCCCTGCAGATGTCCAAAAAGGAGTCTCCAGGCAGGTGAGGTCCTCAGTAACATACTCATCACCTTCTCTGAGCCCAGGCCTTTGCAACAATAAGCAAGATCTGGCCTGACCTGGAGCTTTAGGCACCAAATCTGCTGATGTTGCCCAAGGAAAGAGAAAACCCAAATCTCTCAGAGCTTTGTTGGACCACCAGGGAAAAAGAGCAAAGCGAGCAATGTGCAGGAGTGCTGACTTGCAACGAACATGGAAATGCATCTGAAAGGCCACTTTTCTCATTTGAAAATTATTCTTTGAAGCATTTCTTGAAAAGCAACCCATTGTACCAAAAAATGAGAAAAAAAAAAAAGGAAAGCTGAGAGCCTGCTGGAGCAGATCCTTCTGCCGCCTGCACAACGCTGAGCCTGTCTTTTACAAGCCTAAATGAATGAGACTGTTATGAACATGTGTGGAACTGGATTCTTTCTGTCAAGTGCAGGTGGTTGAATCATTCAATAAATGTTCATTTCAAACTATGACGGACTTTCTCCAGCTACGCTGCTGTTGGCATTTTACTGAGGAAGGCAGTGAAAGCGGCTAATGAGATTTGGGATCAAGTCAAGCTCAGTGTCTTGCTGTTTCAGCTGTAAAAACTACAGGAGATTATTCAAATGCAATAAAAAAGGTGTTTACTTAACTAAAAAGGGAGGGGAAAGGGATGGGAATATATCAAAGCTGCCACCATAAAGTCACCACATACCCAGCGCTGGTGCCCAATGATGTATGAGACACTGTGGTCACTTCCAGGCTAAACATCTGCGAAGTGACAGTGTGACAATCTCCTCTGCTCTCTCCTGATGCTGTTTGTGCCTTAAGGGTGGCCACATTATATACATTCATTTCCAACCTTTTCCAAATTTGATTTCTTTCAGAGGATGTAAATTGCAGCCTGGAACTACCATAAAGTCTCAAAACGAGCAGTAAAACCCCCCTCAAATGCCAGAAGCGGGGTTTCCAAAAACACGCAGCCCAGGGCAACAGCACCCCAACGGAAACGGGGCCTTTTGCCAGAAAAAATATCGTCTGTCCCAAACGGTGACAGCACCCCAGGAGCGTGTGGCTGCGGCGTGATGCATGGACTTGAGATGCAGTCATAGTCCGCTGCAGCTAACTAAGCTTTGGACTATTTTTAAATGTGGGCTTTCTAATTTTATTTAGTGTTCATTTCTTGAAGCGCTTGGTTTCAAGGAAAGCGGAGAAATGTCCATATGACTCATCTGACAGCCGTCACACCCTCCGGGCTTATGGCAGGGGCTGGGAACCAAGCGAGGCAAAGAATTTCATTCTCATTAAAATCTCTCAGATTCCCAAACAAGGTGACTGGTACGTTATACTTTACAACATTTTTCTTTCCGGAACTAGAACATGATTAATTTTTACTCCAGGTTCTGTGGATATAAAAAAATAGGGATTTTTTTTCTTTCTTCTGTATGAATGTCCAGGACTTTCACCAGAAAGCTGTACCTGACATTTTCCATAGCCCTAACAATGATCTTTGCCTTCTTTTTGTTACAGTTCCTCGTTACAAACCCTCCCATCCTTGTCTTTCTAAAGGCAAATGAACTTTCCAATCAGTGAGACAAATCCCGGGATTCATTTGACTAAATAAGTGCCCCTGCTGAGAGCAAGTAAACAGAGAACTGATCTATTTATCACAGAAACTGTCATCTGTTACAAAGAGAAATGGACCATCAAATATTTACAAGGGGCTCAGAAAGCAATTTTGATGTGTTAAACATGTAAGATTCACTCCAGGCTCTAATCTGGAGGCAGGAGAGCTCCTCAGCCTGGGGAAAGCTTGCCTGGAGTCAGGCCAGTTCTGGGAAGCTTCGAAATACAAGCACCGTGAGCCAGCCTGAGCCGGGGTGGTGGGGGGACTGGTACGTCAGAGCTGGTGGGACAGCACACCAGCCCCACCAAGCCCTTCGTGCAGTCTGCAGGATGGGGACAGCAAGAGGTGATTTCCGTACAAGCTGGGGAGTCCACTGCATTGCCAGAAATCATAGAATCATAGACTAGAATCATAGAATCATTTTGGTTGGAAAGGACCTTAAGGATCATCTAGTCCAACCATCAACCCAACCTAACCAAGGCCAGGCTGGATGGAGCTTTGAGCAACCTGCTCTGGTGGGAGGTGTCATGGTTGGAATTCGATGATCTTTGAGGTCCCTTCCAACCCAGACCATTCTATGATTCTATGACCTTCGAGATCATCGAGTCCAACCATCAGCCCAACACTGGTAAAACCACCACTAACCCATGTCCCTCAGCACCACGCCTGCCTGGCTTTTAGATACCTCCAGAGATGGTGACTCCACCACTTCGCTGGGCAGCCTCTTCCAATGGTTGATAAACCTTTCGGTGAAGAAATTTTTTCTAATATCCATCCTAAATCTCCCCTGGTGCAACTTGAGGCCGTTTCCTCTTGTTCAATTGCCTGTTCCTTGGGAGAAGAGACCGACCCCGCTGGCTACACCCTCCCTTCAGAGAGTTGTAGAGAGTGAGAAGGTCTCCCCTCAGACTCCTTTTCTGGTCTGCAATAGCATCAAAACCTGTGACCAGGACAGCCATGGACGCCACATGGGAAAGAGCATTTTCCATCTATTGCAGGAACAACATGCCCTTTCATTTCACCAGAAAACGACTCGCAAGTCATCAGATCTGTGATCTCTCCCTGTGTTTGGGGTCCTGAGATGTGTTTTAGCATCTTACCAATGCAGCGCGATCCATCGGGGCTGGTCATGAAGCCGCGTGGACACGTGCACACGTAGCTGCCCGCTGTGTTGGTGCACTCGCCCCCATCACACACGCCAGCGATGGCGCCGCACTCGTCCACATCTAGAAGAGAACAAACCAACAGCAATTACGTTCCCCTGCAAACCACCTCCTTTCCCATCTGCAGTGCGGATCCGGGACCGGAGCTGGGATCACAGCTGATGTTACGGGTTCCCCATGGGATGTATGAGAGCACAAGTGGCCTCCAAGCAGTGGAACAACCCAGAAAACAAGAACCAGGACTCCTCCAGATAGTGGCTTCATGGAGTCCTCTGCTTATCTCTACTGACAGCTCAGGTCTTTGGGCAGGTTGATCTAAAATGTTGAGCTCCTTGGAGGACAGAAATACATCTGTATACGTGCGTGTCTGGCTGGGGAGCAGGTCCCTCCTGTCCAAGTGAGACTTGGAGGCCTCTCAGAGAGGCTACATCAGAGACAACATAATGTTTGTAAAAAGCACCGTGCTCATGCACTATTCACCAGATTTCTCCATATAGGAGGGATGTGGTTCAATTTTAAGACAAGGTCATACAGGCAAAAAAGTCCTCTTTACTGTCAGGTAGGCAAGGGGGATCTGGAGACATCATTCTGTGGGTTCAGCTCCTCAATCAGCAGTTTTATTTTAGTGTGAGCTGATTTGCATAACAATGCCGTGAGCATGCCATAGTTTGAACTATTTATCTCGTCACAGGGAAGATTAGTGAGACAGAGATATATTTAAGTCATTGGAGAGATCACACCTAATTATCTGTAGCAATCAAAGGAACCCCATCCACGTCAGCAAGCCCTGCCACCCACTGCTTCCCCAGCAACCCACTGCCACCTGTGGGACGGAACAACACACCAGCGAGGAGCTTCTCCCTGCACTGAAGAGCATGGAAAATAAGGATATTGCAACAAGGTTTTGTCCAGGTGCAACATCTAGACTCATAGAATCATAGAATGGTTTGGGTTGGAGGGAACATTGAAGCCCACCCAGTGCCACCCCCTGCCTTGGGCAGGGACACCTCCCACCAGCCCAGGTTGCTCCAAGCCCCCTCCAGCCTGGCCTTGAACCCCTCCAGGGATGGGGCAGCCACAGCTTCTCGGGGCAACCTGGGCCAGGCTCTCACCACCCTCACACCAAAGGATTTCTTCCCCACATCTCAGCTCCATCTCCCCTCTTGCAGTTTGAAGCCATTACTCCTCATCCTATGGCTACATGTCCTTGTAAAAAGTCCCTCCCCAGCTTTCTTGTAGGCGCCCTTCAGATACTGGAATACACATCTATGTATTTATATATATATGTACACATATATATACAGACATACTTCAGATAGATACATCAGAGGGACCAGGCAGCCCCTGTGCCCAGACATAATTGCAGAAAGGTTACAAAAGTACCCAAATTCCGAGGCAATCACCCCAGTGATGTTGCTTCTGCCATGTGAACTCAGGATGTGCTCTACAAGCATCTCTCTGGTGCAGGGATAGGGCAGACCCCCCTCTCCTCCCCCCCCAACCCGAAGATGGAGAATAACCCCATTGCCAAGGTCCTGGGTGCCCGAAACAAATCTATATTTGAAACTTTGCTCAGAGTTAGATTTAATTCATGATGGAAGAACTGAGCTGGAAAGATGAGACACTGTAGGGTTTTGCTTGAGAACCGGAGAGTTCTCCAAACTTTCCAGACCATTTATATTACAACCTTGAGAAAACTCTTGAGTTAATTATTTCTTTGGCTCTTTTTATACCGAGTATTTAAAGAGCTTCACATCCTTGTGAAAGTTCTGGGTAACAACTGATGGGAAACCACACAGAAAGCCTGAAAGCTGCAGCTTAACCAAAGCCAAACTGTGACAGAAAAGGGTGAGGACAGAGCAGAAAATTCCACGAGTACCTCTATAGAAGATACAGAGAGAAACAGCCTATAAATTCTGTGTGCAGCTGTCACTTGGGATCTGAAACTTGGGAAATCAAAGGCAACAGAGTGGCAAATCAGCCATTTTCAAAAAGGCAATCTGGTTGCCACAAATTTTGTCTAAAATTGTCAATATAATTAAATGTATAGGGCCCAGCCGTGCTTGTGGGGCGCTTGACTCTTAAGGACTTGTCTGGGATCGGGGTTGTAGATTTGTTTCAGATCTCTTCCAGAAGCTGAGATGGAATTAGAACCAACCTCTAATTAATCCCCCCAAAGCAGTTGGATGGTGGTCACAACTCATGTGGTAGTAAAAAACCAGAAGGAATATTTGCCAAAGAGTTATTACAGTGGCAAAAAAACCCATGCATCTTGGCAATTGGCAAAATAAATTATTTCTCTTAAGCTACTTCATTTATTGCATTTTAAATTTATTGTGCTGCTGTGAATGGATAAGGGGATGTTTAGATGCAATTCCGATGCTGCCTGGAAAGAAATGAAAAGGAACTGGTGAGAGTCTCCGCATTCGAGGGGGGTTTCTTTGTGAAGAGAGTAACAGCCTCACACGGCCTGATGGCATTCCCACCTGTGGAGGTTCAAGCTCTGCAGGGCAAAGACTAATCTGCCAAAAAAAAGGCAGGACAATCGGAGACCTCTCACCTGGGAGTGGGAATGGAGGGTGGCAGATGTCAGTTGATGAAGGCAGCAAACACCCACAGGACAAAGTTGGACAAGATGGACCTGAATCCATCCCATCAGGGCAAGGGAGGGACCAGAAGCAATCTGTGCTGGGAGTCAGAAGACCTGGCTGTGATGGTGGGTAAGAACCACAGTGACAGATCTGAGAAACGGGCAAGAAATTTTTGTAAGGAATGGGTGTGGGCTATCCAGAAGGTGTCCTATCCAGTGTGAAACTGAGAAAAATTTGAGAGTTAGGAAGGAAATTGCGTGATCCCCCCTGCAGTGGTGCCTCCAACTCTGGGGCCACCAACATCAGAAGGACATGGAGCTATTGGAGCGGGGCCAGAGGAAGCCACAGAGATGCTGCGAGGGCTGGAGCCCCTCTGCTGGGATGGGAGGGCTGAGAGTTCAGCCTGGAGAAGAGAAGGCTCCAGGAAGACCTTAGAGCCCCTTCTAGTCCCTCAAGGGGCTCCAGGAAAGCTGGGGAGGGACTCTGGATCAGGGAGGGGAGCCACAGGACGAGGGGGAATGGTTTTAAACTGAAAAAGGGGAGATTGAGATGACATCTGGGGAAGACCTTCTTTGGTGTGAGGGTGGTGAGAGCCTGGCCCAGGTTGGCCAGAGAAGCTGTGGCTGCCCCATCCCTGGAGGGGTTCAAGGGCAG
Organism: Gallinago jamesoni; assembly: GCA_025769975.1. Taxonomy (NCBI): domain Eukaryota; kingdom Metazoa; phylum Chordata; class Aves; order Charadriiformes; family Scolopacidae; genus Gallinago; species Gallinago jamesoni. The sequence goes on along the minus strand of JAOQGH010000014.1, from coordinate 2,576,996 downwards.
GCTGGAGGGGGCTTGGACCAACCTGGGCTGGAGGGAGGTGGCAGGGAGGTGGCACTGGATGATCTTTAAGGTGCCTTCCTACCTAAACCATCCTGAGTGTAAATGCCTGACTGCAATCTCACAGTGCCATGCAGTGGTTAGTGATGCTAGTGCAGCCCTGAAGATGTACAGGAGAAACACAGAGCAGAAACAGGTGATGTTACCTCTTAACCAAGATCATTCCTGGATGCCACAGCTCTGTGTGGTCCCAGCTCTCACAACAGGATGTTACCAAAACCAAGGAGTTCAGAGTCCATGGGGATGACTCCAGGCCTGGAAAAACCTGCCTTTGGCTGCAGGTTGCAATAGCCATGGACTGCTAATGTCCATGGACGATGACTGCTAATTCCCATCACCACAAAACCCTCATCTTTTCCTGGAGGAAAAGAGATATAAGAGGGTCTACACTGTTAGACCTCCAGAGGAAAAGGCTGCAGGAATGAGCTGGACATTGGTGCATGTTAGTTGTGGTCAGTTGTTAGATGGTTACAGAGCAGGCATCTCCACCAGAGCTCTTCAAGATGCCATTTACACTCCGCGGAAAGAGAGCATATGATCCAGGGATGTGGGTCATCTCACCATCTCATCTGAAGGGAAATGTCTAAACAGAGCTGAAGGGTTGTGCCCTAACGGTGATGATTTGGCCCTGCAAAGTGAGACACAGTGAATTTCATCCCGCTCAGCTCAGCGGTAGCCACTGATAAGCTGCGTGTTTAAGGTGAGCCGAGCTGCCTTTTGAAGCGAGACGTGTGGTATGGGCAGACACCTCCCCGTGGCTGCTTCACGGGGTCAAAGAAATAATCCTCCATCTCTCCTCTCCGCTCACACAACCTGCAACAAACACAAGCATCTTCTGTCTTAACTTTGGCTGCAACTGTGAGTCCTGAGGAATCAAATGAAACCTCCATTTCAACACACACAAAATTAAGCCCAAGTGCACGGGGCTGGATATACACGCGTATATCAAGGGAAGAGGCTTCTTAGGAACTCTGAAATGAATCTTCCAGCCAGCCAGAGATTTCAGCCGCCTTCTGAAAGCAGCAGAGATACCTCCTCTGCCCTTGCAGTGTTCCTTTAGCTCTTTGATGCTCAGAGCCCCTGCAAAAAGACAGGCTTGACTTGAAACCTGGAAAGGCAGCAATGCAAATCCCCCGAAAACACTTCCCCCACCTGGGTCCCTGCAGCGAAAAGAGATTTTATCACTACAGCCTGCCCTGTCATTTTATTACAGGCCTGTGTTTGGTTACAGTTTGCAGAACACTGGAAGGGAAAACGCTTTCCCAAGCAAACGGGGGGTTGTACTGTTTGAAATAACAGCTTCAGACTTCTGCATATCTCTCCCAAAGTTTGCTGTATCAGAGCTCCGGAGGCAGGCATCTTATGCGATCGATACTTAGGACGTAGCATCACTCATCCAAGAAAAGGTGTACGTGTTTGTCGGGGCAGCGACTGCAATCCATTCTTATGGAAAACCAGAGTTAATTCAGAAGGTTAAATCAAACTGCCACCCCCCACCCCTTGAAAATCCTAGCTCAGATGGGAGCAGCGTGTGCAACCCAAGAGGCAGAAAAAAAAAAAAAGCCAGTTTCTCAAGCCTGCTCGCACATCCTGTACTTTGAGAAACTGAGCTTGAGGCTTTGTTGTTGTTTCAGTTCCTCCCCACCGCATTTGCCTTCTTTATTTTCTCTTTGTAAAGTGCCTCATAGTCTTGATTCATTCCGAGCTGAAGCCCACGGAGAGCTTGACACAGTGGGATGGATTTGTACACCTCTCATTAACACCCTGCTGCCAGCTCTGGGTAGGGAATTCTTCCAACTCCAACCTGGCTACTTCACGACTTTTCCAACTCTCTGTTAAAAATTAAAGCAATATTCTGCGCGCTCTGCTCTTCAGACAATGGCAGAATTCAATGCAAACGTTGATTTTGGAACCTGGTCTCCAACTTGCTGGGTTGGAGTTGGCCTGATTCATTAAGGCTGAAAATGCTGGAAGCCAAAGGCTATAGAGCTTCAGAAAGAGTTGCAGACTGCGAAGCCCATCCAAGTCGGGTGCCCACAGACATGTTGAAACCCCAACCTTTCCATCTGCTAAAAAACCCCAGGATTTAATGGAGAAAACATCTCCGTGTCACGTAGCAGAGGTCATGCCTCATCAGCCCTCTCCCGTGCAGTGCACGGGACTCGCAGCCCTTCCCTTCCAGAAAGCACAAAGAAACCACAGAGGAGAGTAATGGAACCCTCCAAACCACACCAAATCCATGGAAATGAGCTCTTAATGGATCCAAACAATGAGCTCTTCTGTAGACATTTTGTAAGAAAATTGAAAGCACGCTAATAAAATGGCTATCGTGTTCCATCGGTGAGGAAAGCGGGCCAGGCTACCCGCTCTGCTCATGGAAAAGGCAGGAAAGCTCCCTCCAGTTCAGAAACATGAATGAGAGTCAACAAAGGGAAAAAAAAATAGAGCCTTGTCTTCATTAGCAAATTGGGAATTTTGGGTGGTGGTGACAACCGACTAGCCCCCAGGGACAGAAGTAGCACCTAACACGTCGCCCTCCGAATGCTAAATAGAAAGGGGTGAGTAAAATGAGGTGAGATCAGTAATTAAAGGATCTGCCCTGGATGGATTTGAACAGAGCTTGTTGCACAAAGAAAGCAGGGCCTTTCAATCCTTTTCTCTGTGTTCTTTTTGGTATCTTGTGTGTTATTCTGCAACAACTTTGGGTGTTGAGACACTTACTCCTCCTGGGGCATCAGAAAGCGTCCTGGGTGAGGTACTGACATTTCTTACTGCACTGATAACAGAGCTGGCTTCACGGTTTGTTATGCAGTAGAGGAAGGGCTATTAAGAAAAGAAGTTAAATTATTGGCAGAGAACAGCTGAAATTGTGGAAGGAAAAGCTTTATGCAGTCAGTGATTCCACCCTTAAGAACATGCCATGGAACCGTTCCCTTAAGTGTAATTCTTACGGCTGCTTCCAGGATCATTTAAGAATGTCGTGCTGGGTAACAGCCCCCCACTTCCCTATGATTTATTGAAAAAGGTCTTTGTAGCAGGAAGATGTGTCTGATTTCAGCTTTGATGTTGCCTTTCCTCGCTTTGCACCATTATTGCCAGGAGCACTTTGTGTTCTCCTCAACTCTTTCCTTCCAGCAGCCTTGAGGATTCAGCTGGATAAAGCATTCCCTTCTCTCAGTGCTCGTTCCCTTCTCCTTCCCCCGCGAACTTCAACAGACCCTGCTTTTTCCCCACGTTTCCCCAGAAGCCAGGCATAGTATCTGCCAGTTTAGCCCCAAACTGGCAACATCTGCTCTCCTCGCTCATCTTTTGATACGAAAACCAACATAAATGCAATCCTTTGGCGCTTGCAATGCTGGCCTCATCTCTGGCGTTGGTTTAAGAGAGCAGCCTTCTCCTTCCTCCTCCCCACCCTCCCTCTGCCACCCCAACACCGCTGTGTTTCTGCTTCTATCTGTCAGAAAGGGAGCAGGCACCTCCGTGCCAGAAACTTCTCATTATACGTTACACAGCCCCGAGCTCGGGAACTCTTGATCCCTCGAGCTCCCTCAGAATACAATGAACAAAGGCCCAAAACAAGCCACTATTGGAAAGTGTCACATTCATTAGAGATGAGCTGCAGAAACAACTCTGGAACCGAGCAACCCTGAACTTGGAGAGTATTTCAGTTCAAATCCAGACGCGATGTCGTGCGCACGTTTCGCAGACAGAAAAAGGACAGCGTTTTCCTTCTGAGGTTGACCAAAACTCCTCCAGTGTCTCCAGCTGCAGCCCCCTCACATGCTGGGGAGCCCAGGGCCTGAGCTGGCCTCCCTTATCAGCGCAGAACATCTCGCATAAGAAAAGCATCTTTATTCTTCAGGGATTCAGGGACTGAAAACGGAGCCTTAATTCCAGGTGCCATTCGTGTGAAGAGATAAGTATCACTATGGGAAACCAAGAACATTATCTCTGCTCCTGCCTATTCCCACCAATAAACAGCCCAAAGAAGATTAGTGGTACTCGCGGCTGCTGTTAATGAGGGAGACATCATTAATCAGCAGACACAGTGACACTGGGCTCTGACCTTTGGCTCAAACGCAATCCCAGCTGCTGACTTCACTCCCCAGGAGGAATCTTCTAAGCAGAAAAGACAAGCTCCTGGGAACTAGGAAAGAATTTAACATAGATATTTAATCTAGTTTTAATATTTCCTGGATGCTAGGCTTGGATACGGAATCTGAAAACAAGAGGAAACCATCTCCTCTTCCTAAAGCAAGATGATCTCGGTGCAAGCGGAGAAATCACTCCTTTCAGCAGCTATAAAGTTAGCGCAAACAGACTCAACAAGGGAACTCCTGCAGCTTGGGGATTTTAGGCTTGCAGCACACCTGGCTAAGGAAAATATCCTCTTATGCTTTGAGGTTGTTATTTTGATTAAAATCCTTGGCTTGGGGAGGAAGTTACTTGGACCGATACAGCGACTCTGGCAGCACAGATAATTTTGGCAGACCATGAATTTGGTGCTTTATCAGCTGCACCAAACCATTTGCTCCTGAAGTATCAAAGCATGAAGCAACCTCTGAGCCAGCACCCGGATCTTCCTGCCCTTAGAAAGTGTCAGCATTACAAGATGCTGGCTCTTTATTTCCTAATTCACGTTGTTTTAGTAACTCGTATGGGGTACACGACCTAGAGGTGGCCTCTTCACCTCCTGGCTGCCTGGTGGGGACGTGCTGGTGACTCATGTCTGGGAAACAAACCCTCAAAAACAAACTCAGCCCTGTCAGGTTGGAGCATCCTTCACGTTTATGTCGTTCTCTCAGAAGGACCCCAAGGTCAGTACATCATACCATCCTCTTTTGGTGGTCTCCTTAGCAATCGAGGTAAGATAAGTGATGGAACAGACACCGTAGATGCTGGAGTTGTCTCTTTTTATGGCCATCCAGGAAGGAGAGTGAAAGGAAGCTGTTTATGGCCACATCATGCTGCTTTTGCAGGCGTTCTGGGAAGCAGGGACCCACGCAGAGGCCCCTCGCATCTGGATGACAGATTCAGACAATGGATTGTTTTTAATCTTGGGATATAGGAGATTCCAGCTAAACTGATTTCAGATGTGCTTTGCCTGGTCCCCAGCCAGCACGGGTGAAGCAGATCAAGGCAAGAACCATATTTTTTTTGTGTGTGTGTGTGTCCTGAGGTTGGGCCCGTGGTTCTAGTACAGGCTAGCCTTAGCCCATTGGCCAGCCAAATTGGCAGGGGACATCACTGGGCACAAGGAACTGGTTCTTCACCTGAGGTGCTTGTAAAAAAGGGTCTTTTGGATTCTACTGGCTCCAAGTCTTTGGATGCCGGAGCACTGGGGAAAAAAAATATATATCAAAATCCTGCTGTTAAAATTGTGGAAAGTGGCCTGGCATCCTGCCAAGGAAGATCCACTGACACAGATGTCTTCTCAACATAAAAGAAGGTCCATCCCCCACCGAAGGATTAACCTCTGTAGCTGGTATCTCACTTTGGAAGAGTTTCTTTTTTTTTTCTGAAGGGCTGAACCCAGGCCATCAGCATGCGCTGACACAGAGACGAGTAGGATTATGCTAGTGAGGAAAATGTCTGGGTTGCAGGTGGGTGAGGGTATGGGAGCAGTCACCTCGAAGCAGTGATGCTCCTTTCCCTAAAACCCAACTGTTGGGAGAAACCCCATGAGGCAACGTACGCTGTCAAACCCACGGTGCTGGGGGGTGGGTTGCCGTGATGCTCTGAGATCCCGAGACTGCTTTCTCTGTATAACTTTGCCACCTGGAAACAAATTCCATGGATCCATCTGGATTCTAGTGCATTCATCATGCCTTGTTTTGGTTACAACAGAGCCCTGGAGAGGAATGAACGGGAAGTGTAGTTCCTGAAGCCCAGCTAGGTGGGATGCAGTCATACCAGCACAACGAACACGTTTTATCCCCAAAATAGCAAGCACAGGCCAGCAGGGTTTCATTAGGGTTTGTGGGAAAGAGCTTTAACAACCAAGGCAGGAAAAGTTTAATGCTGTTTTCCTTTTCATTTGCCAGATGTTTGGAAAAATGCAACAAATGTTTATTCCCCTACTTCTGAGAGGTACAGAAGGTATGGCAAGGCCCAGGAGAACTGCTGCAAAAGGCTCGTGGAGAGTGTGTCCTCAGAGACACGCCAGGCAGTGATAAAGGAGATGCTGAGACTGGATCTCAAGGAATTGGAGCCAGGTTCTCATGAAGGCAGCCCAGATTGGTGGCACCGTGAGTGTTTAACATCCTGACTGCACCTCCTCCTGCCTTTGCTCTACACCTCACACAGAAGTGTGCATCTTATGGCATGGACCATGACACCAACACATTGCCTCTCAATGTCTGGGTGAGTCCTGAATTTAACTAAGTGATACATTGGACCAACTTATCCTGAGTTCAAGAGCAAAGAGCATCTCTAAGGGTTTCCAGAACCAGGCAGAGCTCTGCCCTAACTACCACATCTGGCCTTAACATTGTTAAATTTTCACACTCCAAATGAAACTAGTCCTCTTATCTGAGGATCAGGCATTTGGCCATTTCTAAGCAACTCCGCTAACAACCTGGAAAGTATTTCCCCTGAAAATAGCAGAGGGCTCTGCACCATTTTACCAGACTCTGCTGAGACCGGTCCTTTCTGTTTCCTGCAGTCCTACCTCCAGACACGGGGATCTGGCTGCCCATGCTGCAGATCTACTTGCCCGTGTGTTTAGAGCAGAGTTGCACCTGCAATTCATCATCTGGGTCCTCCACTGAACTGTTTTAGAAGGTAATTATCACAGAATCACAGAATCACCTAGGTTGGAAGGGACCTTTTAAGATCATCTAGTCCAACCAATAAAAAATAATAAAAAAAACCCCCACACACCACCACATTCACACCACACAAAACACCACCCAACACTAATCCATATCCTTGAGCACCATGTCAACTTGTCTCTTGAATACCTCCATGGATGGTGCCTCAACCACCTCCCTGGGCAGCCCGTCCCAATGTCTGATAACCCTTTCAGACTCTTTCATACTTAAACTCCTGTGCTGAAGAAGAGGCAAGGAGTAGTTTCTGCCAAGCTCCCTTCCATCAGGTTGGGAACTTCTCCAGAGAGTGTGAGAGCTGAGTGCACTCCATGGGCTACCACCAGGCTCAGGCTGATACCCACTGCGTTCCCCACTGCTTGGCTTCAAGCTACAGTAGACCCGTAGCCCCCGTGAAGGCAGTAGGTGTTTTAGAGCATCCCTAACTGCAAGCACATCCATCCCTCTGAAGCACCAAATCATTTCTAAGAGAAACGCTGAGGCTTGAAAGGTCACTCCCATTTACAACTGGGTTGAAAGCGAGCAAGGTGCATCTACAAAGTCACCAGAGAAACAGAAGAAGCAGGCACGGCAGGCAGGCTGTGTGCAGGCAGCCCTGGGTTGGCGAAGAGATGATCCCAGCCACTCAGATCCAACTGCTCTGCCTTCCTCCCAGTTACTCTATTGAACTGGAAGCAGCAAGTTGCACATATGTGGATATATGGAAAATATTCCTCACCGTGACAGTGGTGCAAACCTGGGACAAGCGCCCCAGAAGAAAAGGCTTTGAGTTTTCAAAACTCAATCCAACTGAGCAACAAGAACAACCTGATCGAGCTGTGAAGCCAGCCCTGATCTAGGCAGGAGATTGACGGAAAGCCCTCCAGAGGTCCCTTCTGTTCAATCAGTCTGTGTTGCCATTAAAATACCTTTCAGAAAACACCTGCATGAAATAAAGAACCCTTTCTAGTTTAAAAGAATGTCAGGTAAGCTCTATTCCTCATTTCCTTGCCTTGGACTGTGGGAAGCAGATAAACAGACGAGAGATTCATACTGCAGTACATTTTCTAACATGCCTTGATGCTTGCAGCACCCTCCTACCTGGAAGCTAGGACCAAAGCTGGGGTGGGAGCTCTTGCCCATTTCTACTTTTCCAGCCTCAGAGGCACCCTGGGAGCAGATTTTCAGGTTTTAAAATGCCCCTGTGCTCTCAGAGAGCGTCTGGGACCCCGGCACAGAGCAGCCCAGTGAAGCTGTGCAGAAGCCGTGCAATCTTACCTTCACATCTGTGGTTGGTCTCACTCTGCTTGTGTCCTGCTGGGCACTTGCACTCGTAGGAACCCACAGTGTTGATGCAATTCCCACCTTGACAGAGGCCAGGAATGGCCTGACACTCATCCACATCTACAGGAAGAAGAGCAAAGACATTAGAAGCAAAGCCATTGTCATAAATGAATGTTCAATCCCAGCACGGTGGGTGGGAGTGCCATGAGAAAGAAGCAACTTTCCTCCAAGGAGGTGGATTTTACATTTCCAACGCAATTGCCCATCACATTACATTAGAGATAAGGTGAAGGACAGAAAATGGACATAAAGGTATTGCTGGCTCATCTACCCAGGCAAGAGGGAGACAGAAATATAGTAATGTTTTCCAAAGCAAACATCAATGTGTCTACCCCCTCGTGGTTCGTTCCAGGTTGGTAGTTGAGGGTAAGAATTGGTTTGGTGGGACGTTCTCCTGCAGCATTCAGAGAGCAACGTCTGCTGCAGGGCACAGAGGAACATATGGATGGTAAGGGTTTGCTCTTCAGCCCCGTCCCAGGAAGCCTCATAGAATGGTTTGGGTTGGAAGGGACCTTGAAGATCATCAAGTTCCAACCCCCCTTCCCTGGGCAAGGACACCTCCCACTAGAGCAGGTTGCTCAAAGTCCCATCCAGCCTGGCCTTGAACA
>JAOQGH010000014.1:2546614-2558216 GCA_025769975.1 Gallinago jamesoni | reverse complement strand
TGGAGCAACCTGGTGTGGTGGGAGGTGTCCCTGCCCAGGACAGGGGGTGGCACTGGGTGGGCTTTAAGGTCCCTTCCAACTCAAACCAGTCTACAATTAATGCCCTACTCATAGCAAAATCATGAACTTATGGGAAAGTGCACAGGGGGGGCAACTTTCAAAAGCCACCAGCCAAACAACGATCCCAAAAGGAGCCAACCAAAGATCCTGCAATTATTTCTGTTGCACTAAACATGAACGCAGAGATTTTACAACATCAATGGTAGGTCTCGGCAGACAACACACCTCTAAGTTTCTGCTGAGCCTCTCAGGCTGTGTCAATACGTGACAGCTTTGGGGGCAGGGAGGGGATGGTGGGTGCGGGGAGAACAGCGGTCTCTGTAAAGGGCTCCTTTCTCATGGAATACTTTCTCCACCTAGTCATTTCCTTACCTCATACAAACACAGCCGCATTCCTGATGTTTAACTGTTTGGACTTTTGCAGAAAAGAAAAAGCTGGCTGGGGCAGTTTATAAGGCCAGACATTCCAACTGCTGAAAAAAACATATTCAAAGGAAATAGTAAAGGGAGAACTTTTTTAAGTTTTCCTGTCCTATTTTTACAGTTTCCTGTTCAAGTCTTAGCCCGATGAAACCTGAGATAGAGCTCCATGCACAACCGTCCTCCAAGGGCTCTCCATTCCAGCAGCATCCGAGGCACAAAGCACACACACTGCAACATGGGGCCAGTAGTTCCAGCAGTTGTAGAAACCTCAGGGAGGGTTGGAGCAGGGGGAGCGTTGGAGCAGGGGGAGGGCTGGAGCAAGGGGCTGGCACTGCCAAGCTGTGTCCTCCATCTGGAAGAGACCATGGGGTCAGAAAACCATGGGTCATTGAATCACTGCCTGGTCAGTCAGTGCAGAGATGGAGGTGGAGGTGCTGGGGGTGATATGGGGCTTTGGTAGCACTAGACTCTGCCCCACACACGTGCTCGCCTCAGCTGGAAGCCTTGAACCTCTCCGACTCCTTTGGCAGAGATCAAGGCTGTGGGTGGGCTCCTGGATATTGGGGGAAAGAGATTCTGGAGGTGGTAGCTGGGCTGAACTGTGACTGAATTTGGGGGGGTCCTCCTGGACACACAATTGTTTGTTCCTCGTGGGACTGAGCGAGGGAAGGAGAAATTTGTGTCGGCCAGATGGGAAATATTTCAGGGAAGAGGGTTTGTAGACTCTGCCTAACTTCCTTTGGGGACAATGAGCTTGGAGGAGGGGATGGCAAGGACACTACTGAGCAAGGACTTCCAGATAGTGTGGTTGGTTTTACAGATTTTGCCAGATTGTATTAGTGTCACTGTACAAGAGCTGCAGTCATCTTCACCTTCACCTTCATTGCTGCATTCAGCAAAGGTTTTGTGTTTCAAACGTGGCAGTAGAAGGCATGGCTTGTGCTAGGGAAGGCAAGGTGTTCTTTGGAAGAGGTTTATCCATGGCTAAAGCACCTTGAAATAGGAGGAAGAAGTCCCAGAAGTGACCACGCAGACACAAACAACATGTTATTAGATTCTTCTTGGGCTGAATTAATGGAAGTTGGAACACTGCACTCTCCTTAGCATCTCATTATCCCAACAAACTCCAGAAGGCTTTGTATTTGCACCCAATGGGAAGGGTTCCAGGTCCCAGTCCCAAATGGGGTACGTGGACTCTGCTTGGCTGGACATGCCTGGAGCTGCTGGGCCACCATGAGCTGAATTCTCATTCACAGAACTGCCCAAGGGCCTTGAGTAGATGTGGACTGAACAACACTTCTCCTGGCAGCCTGTGTTCCTCCTCATCCATCCTCATGGTCTTGCAGAGAACAGAGGTTGGTGCACAGCCTTGGGTTGGTATCAGTGCACCTGAACTGCAGACGTTCATGCATCTACCTCCAAACGTGCTCCACTGAGCCTGTGATTGGGATGTGATGTCCCATTGCACTCCTCCCAGGCATATCTTCATGCCACTTTTCTCCTGCACGGATCAGCAGGTTCAACAACATCAGGATATTCTTGCTCACAGATGCTTCTCCCCGCAGTGAGAGGGAACGAAAGCCACATGTCACAGCATCCAAGAGTGATGGAGGGTCAGAAGATACATCACCTTCCTGCCCAACCCAGAGCAGGCAATGAGGTGTCTTCTGCAGAGACAAGAAGGTCCCAACCCATACTGGTCCAGTCTCCTTGGCTCACTCAGCTACAGTGAACTCAAATGCTCCTGTTTCCCAGTAACCCTGCAAACAGGTTGCCTTTGGGCAAGGTTGACTCCTCCATCTCTTTGCAAAGACCCTCTGTGCTATTCTTTGTACCTTTGCCAAATTTTACCTATTCAGGCATTTTTGGAAAATTCCAGTCCAAACAGTCTTGTCAGATTTAAAGATAAATCTTGGGAATGCCGTTTCCGTGAAGGTCTCTGGAGGAAATTAATTCCGATTCCGGAGGATGGTTCCCATTGTGCTCTCAGCCACATGCTGACCACCAAGCAGAACACAAAGGTATTAAGTAGCTGTGCTTTGGGAGCGCTGCCCACCCTCCGGCGGGGGGAACTACTATGTGATTGTCTCATTAAAGATTGTACCATAAAGCCCATGGGCATGCAGGAAAATTATATGTGCAGGATGCATCTACATCCCACCAGTGCTCCCAGCAGACTACGACTGGCTTTCTGCAGAGATCAGAGGGAAATGTGGTTTCACAGAACTATAATTATTTTATCAAGCAAACCTGTGTGAAGGAGGAAAATGGCAACCTACAATTGAGTACGGAGCTGAACCCTGCTCATGGTGAAGTTTCTGCCAGACCTTTTTGCATAAATGCAGGGAGGTTATAGCAGTAGATGTCAGAGCTCTGTGGACTACAGTTGATGATCAAAATGCTTTCTCTCCCACAATGCAGAGAAAGAGGAGCTCATGCCTCACCTTTGGAGGCAGGCTGAGGAGAAGGAGCTCCACCACAGATCTTAGCTACGAGTCCTGCATTATGTCTTAACAGCTGGGTTAGCAGAGCACTAGGAAAAGTCAGCAGAACACCTGGTTTCCAGTGAGGATGAGAAATCTCTTTGTAAACACAGTCTTTTATTAAAAAGCTCATCTGAGGGGGGAAAAAAAATAAATCATAACCACTGCCAGTAGCATTCCTCCATAAGAGTTTTGGTTGAAGCAATTTGAAGCACAATCTGGAACTGACGGGAAGAAGGGCTTGCTGAGAGTTGGGCAAACTCATGTCTCAGCTGCACCCTCTGCTCACACCACCCAGACAGAGTTGAGTGGGCACGGCCAAAAGGACCCACCGCAGCCATAGCTCTCCCTTGTCTTCCTCCTACCCCTGAGAACTGAAATCCAAGAAATTACTAAGCATTCCTGACACCCTGGAGCTGCTCCGCATCTCAGGGGAGACACATGGAGGCCCAGGCAAAGGAAATCTCAGCTTGGTCTCAGGCTTTTGCCTGCACGCGTGGGGATCAGACACATCCTGTGTGGCTGCTTCGTTTCTCCTCAGCCTCCAAATCAGACCGAAAATTTAGGAAAAAAAATAAATAATCATTATGAAGAGGAAACAGAAAAGCTGAGACAAAGCCACTCTTAATAAATCTTCTCAGGAGGAGGGTTGGAGAGCAAGAATAATGGGGTGTTCTGCAGTATTCCCACCATCTGGAAATCCGAGTGGATTAAAGCACAGTTTATGCTGAGACCCTCACCAGCATCCATCTGTATGGCACAGGATGGTGTTTTGGATCACGTATGCTGTTTATATACAGCCTGGGGTGTCTGCGGCTAGAAAAGCTACGGCTGGAGGGAAGGCTAGACATCAGTTGGGACTTCTCTTTCCTTTAGACAAGACTGGTTACCAGAATTAGACTTATCTAATATTTGTACAACTTTGCTCTTAAACACCTAGAGATATGAAAATCCACAGTCTCCTTACACGAATCTTCAAACGCCTGAATATCTCAGGGCAATGGATGACTGGCAATTAGATTGGTAGAAATTAAATGGAATTATGAGAGGAACTGCTGCCCTGTACAGTAAGGATCTCTGAAAAATTGATATGGCATATAAAAATAAGTTCACCTGAGGTCTTACATTAGTCTGACTCGTTGTTAATGGCAAGTTCTTCCAGGACTGGAATTGTACCAGTTAGAAGGAACCCTGGGTTCACTAGCAATATCCTCCCAAAAGACATCAAAATCCTTTTGCGACGTTGGAGGATCTGCAGACACAGACACATTATGCAGACACACAAATCCTCCCTGAGTGGGAGGCAGTTTTTGAAAGCCTATGTCCTTCTCACTCAGTGATTGACAGTCCTTCTTGAGGTGTTTGGAAAGAAATAGGAGAAACACCTGCCTCTTGAAAATGGCAGTGAATTGTTGAAAGACATGGATTCTGTTGGTGAGAAGGTGCTCTTTGGGAGCATCACTTCAATCCAACCCAGTCCTGGTTATGGTTTTGGAAAGAGAGCAGTGTAGCAGTGGGGACTACGGAAGAACAGGAGATAATTGTTACCTTTTCCATAGACATTGCATGTCTAAGACCTGCTATGTCTCTAATCCTTCCTTTTTTTTTTTTTTTCATGTGTTTGAAACCCTGTGTGCAACAAGAGGGCTTTGTCTTCTTGCACTGATTAACAAAGAGCCAGAACTCCAGACCCTGGATGCCAGTTTGAAGTTTGCTATGACCATTACACAGGCACAATCCCTTCCAAGGCTCCTCACGGGATATGGAACTATGCACTGAAGAACACCACTCCAGGAGCTGGTTAAACTTTTGGAAACCTTGCACCCTTAAAAGGAGAGGACATTCAAACAAGGGCCTTCTGAACCAGGCAAATGATAGGCACCACAGACAGCCTCCACAAAGATCAAGGATGTTACTCTAAAAATCTTTTTCCAAAGTAAAAGGAGATGTTCTTTCACCAGAAGTAGCAACTGGCATCCACAGTGAAACTTCAGCATTTGGATAGGAAAAAACCCAAATTAAACCTCATCCTTGGAACACAGGAGGAGCTTCCACACCTTCACCTCTGTCAAATGTTGACACTTTTTACAACAAATTTTTTCCTACTTGAAGGAGGGTGAAATCAGAGACATGACATCAAAACATTTCGTTTTTCTCTCAAACTATTAAAAAAAAATAAATTGGCCTCTCTCCCCAGAGATTCATTTTTTCTGTGCTGCAGCTTTTCCTCCAACACTGACGTAATGTGAGTTCATGTTACTGAAGGCTGGGATTATACAATATATGCACTAAGTCTTCATCCCCAAAGATGTCAAGTGGAGGGAGGAAATGATGCTAAGGTTCTCTGAGTATCAAGCTATTAAGGTGTTTACCTCTGAAGTGGAGAATTTCCTGAATGAAGTGTGAAGGTAGTTAGATTGCTTCCATTACAAAGCAGCCTCTTACTGGAGCCCTAAGCTGTTGAACACACAGCTTGCGGACGGCAGCAGAAAACTCAGTTTATTAGAGTTCAAAAATAAAATTATCTCTTTTGACAGTTATAGCAAAAGAAATTCAAAATAAAGTAAAATTAAACCCTTAAATGAATCTCTAATCTTGTAGGGGTTTGATAGATTTGCAGGGTTTCAATGCCTTCTTTTAAACACAGATGGGCATGTTTTTCAGTGCCGGTATCAGTCTGTACTGATACCCCAAAACCTGTTGGAAAGCACAATGCCAGCGAGCAAAGGAGCAGCTAATGGCCACACTAGAAACAACAGCAATTACACAGAGCTAATGAGCTTTTCTGGCTCCTCAGCACGGTTATTAACTGCACTAATGCAGCACTGTGTTCTTTGAAACAAGCTAGTGTCTTCACTGGTGTTAGTTTCTGTACAAATAACAACATGAGATCGTGGAACCTCACCGAGCCTTGGAAGAGAGAGAAGCTGGAAGGACAGAAGGACAACTATCTTTACACCATTCAGGCTTTTAGAGATTTAAAACCTGTAAGAATGAGTTGGTCTGAAGTCCAGCATCATCCACTGATGAGGATACAGCCCTCAGAATATATAGTGTATTTCACCAAAGGTGGGGTTTGGATGTCTCCAGACAAGAAGACTCCACCACCTCTCTGGGCAGCCTGTTCCAGGGCTCTGACACCCTCACAGGAAAGAAGTTCCTCCTCAAGTTGAGATGGAATTTCCCGTGTTCCAGTTTGTGCCTGATGCCCGTTGTCCTGCCACGGGCACCACTGACAAGAGTTTGGCCACATAGAATCATAGAATCATCTGGGCCGGAAAGGTCCTCCAAAGGTCATCTAGTTCAACCCCCCGCAGTCAGCAGGGACACCCCCAACTAGACCAGGTTGCCCAGAGCCTCGTTGAGCCTTGCCTTGAATGTCTCCAGGGAAGGGGCCTCAACAACCTCCCTGGGCAACCTCTTCCAGTGCTCTTTGGAAAGAACTTATTCCTAATCTCCAATCTAAATCCGCTTTTCTTCAGTTTAAACCCATTGCCCCTCGTCCTGTCACTGCAGGCCTTTGTAAACAGGCTCTCCCCAGCCTTCCTGTAGCCCCCTCAGGGACTGGAAGGCCTCTTGCCACCTGCCCTTTAGATACTGATAAGCAATCACAGGTATGACATTATCTCTGCATTTAGTAGTTAGCAATGGTTCCCCTGTGAGAAACACCTCAGTAGCTCCTCTGCGTGGGCAGGAGGGAGGTGAAGGATGTCTCACCTGGCGGTCACTGGCACTAGTGGGATCTCTGTGCCTGCAGAGATGGAGGCAGAAACCCAAGGAACCTCCAGAGTACTCAACCAGGTACCCAGCTGTGCTCTGAGAGGATCACTACGGAGCCTTGGGCTGCAGCTTCTCCTTCCTACAGGTGAAGCCACTGGGTTTCACGCTCTGCTTTCAATTAATCCTTCTTCCAAAAAAAAAAAACAACCAACAAACCATTAGGAATGAGACTCAGAGAGCCTCTGAGAGCTAGGGATTATCCATGTTGCTTTTGAGGTTGTTCCTCTTACTGGAGACTCCCAAGGATGCTTGTAAACACGTCAAATACCGGCTGCTTTCGATGGGGAAACGGAACAGAAATTCAACTGTGGCCATGTCTCCAGCAAGTCTGGAACTTCATCTTAACAGGCCAAACCACGGAGTAGGAATTCATTTTCTCCTTGGAAGGGTTAAGTTCTTCGCTGTCAGGCTAATTATTCTCAATAGGTCAGGCACAACCACCTCACCTGGCTGCAAAGTCCCAGGCTGCCCGGCCAGGAGCCTCTTTGAAAAGTGTAACTTTTAACATCTCTTAGCAAAGCCAGCCCTCTGTTTGTCTTGGCAGGGAAGACCCGTGTATACACAGCTGGAGAGCTTGTTTTGTCTCTTAGTACAAGTCTGGACTAAACTAAATCTCTAAAGGCTTTGTAAAAATGCTCTCTTTATTTAAAGAATTTTATACATTACAAGATGTCTCCAAAGTCTGCCCCTGCTCAGCCCCCTTCTTTCCCTGCCTCTCTCCTGCCCCCTCCACACCACGCACGGAGTCGGGATTTTTCAGTCCCTCCTGGCAATCGCTGCATCCAGAAGTTTCTTTTAAGAAATAGCCAGCTTTCTTTTTGAACACAGCCAACATCCGTATCGATTTAGGAATCTCAATGATCCCTGAGAGCTCAAAAAAAAAAAAAAAAAACCCAACTAAGAAAGCAGCTCTACAGACACAGCTCTGGAGCTCGGGTTGAGGGCTTTAGGGGAAGGAATCTCACAAGGTAGAGCCTTTGGAAGAGAAGGGCCATTATTGTAATACATCTCCATAACTAAAGCAACACATATCTGCATGTGTGTGTGTTAGAACTAGGCAGGGAGAGGGATTAAAGACTATATACCTGCCGTGCTCCTCCGATATCTGTGTTTCAGGAGAGTACAAAGAAGGGGACTGGAACAATGAGATGTTGCTTCATTAAATGCATGTGGAGGCTTTTAAAGAGCTTTCCTTTCTCTGCATCCAATAAATGTGAGGCTCAAGCCACAGCAGAGGCCGTTTATGGGGCACAAACAGGTTCAGTAGATACTTTTGCAGCCCAAGGAACATGCAAAGCTATGTTGAGTTCTGCATATTCCTGCTGGCCGTGGCTCAAGCAGGGCTGACTGATGCCTGGGCTACCAGAAACCAACTGTTATTCCTACCTTACCCCCTAAATCACGTTGCCAAGAATCCCCAACCTGGAAAAAAACCCCAAAACATTAAAGGCAAGAACAGTCCAATCCTTGGATGTGGAGTTAAACAGAATTAGCCCAACCTCGGGAAAGCGAGAGGCTGGAAAAGCAGAATTATTTCCAGGGTGCTTTGATCTTAATCCTGGGAGTTTTTTCACGTCAGCTTCGTGTTTCAGTTTCATTTCTGCTCTGTGCCACTCTGACCCCTGGCCAAAAATCATATCAGAGTGGTGTTGTGAGATGTCCATCTAAGCCAACAGGAAAGGGAGAAATTTCCTTTCTCAGCCAAAAACTCACTCATACCCACGCTGCCCAAATGTAAACCTGATCTGGCCACTCAGCACACGCTGGCTGGGTGACAGCAAAGCCACATGTCACCAGAAGCCATATTCTTACCAGTGAAAACTGTGGTTCTTGGTGGAGCTGTTTTGATTCACGCTGGATGAGCAGCTGGCATCGAACAGCGTGCGGTTTACAATAAACCAGAGTTGGCTTATGTTTCCCTTCAAGATGTTTTTTTTTTACTAAAGTAAGGTTCTTCCATGGAAAACCTTAAGTTCTGCTCATAGTTTTCAAGATTTTTCAAATAAATATAGCATTAAACCATAAAAATAATTTCACAAGGGGTTGGAATATTGACTTTTGGGGCTTCAGGTCAATGTTCATTTGAAAATTATCAGCTAAACTATCATTAGGTTTAATTTTTGATGGTATTGGCCTCCTTCATCCAAAAGGACACAGAGGATGAGTCAAACTCAAGGAATTAATCAAGTTGCTGCAGGAGTTTGATTCTATACGGTGAGAGAAATGGGGGGCTGCAGAAGTGGTGTTACTGATCCAGGAGCTGAGCGCTTGCCCGGTGAACTGCTGTCTGCCCGTGTCTGACAGAGTTCCTGTGCGAGCTGGCCAAGTCCTTAAACCAGCGTTTGGCATATGGTCCCTAACTGCAGGTGGTCCCTAACTCCTCAAACATCACTGCAGTGAGAAACACTGCCAGTGAGAGGGATCAGTGAACATTGAAAGGCTGAGGGACTTGTAGAAGACTGGAGTGGGGTCTGATCAACACCTATAAATACTTCAAGAGTGGGTGTCAGGAGGATGGGGCCAGGCTTTTCTCTGTGCCCAGAGACAGGACAAGAGGTAAAAGGCATAAACTTGAACATGGGAAGTTCCATCTCAACATGAGGAGGAACTTCTTTCCTGTGAGGGTGGCAGAGCCCTGGAAGAGGCTGCCCAGAGAGGTGGTGGAGTCTCCTTCTCTGGAGATATTCAAAACCCACCTGGACACATTCCTGTGGGACCTGCTCTGGGTGACCCTGCTCTGGCAGGGAGTTGGAAGAGATGATCTCCAGAGGTCCCTTCCAACCCTGTATCATTCTGTGATTCTGTGATAACATTGAGGGTCTTGCAAGTCCCGCTCAGGGTCACTGAAGATGGGCCCCAAAATGAGTTGACTGCCTTGGGTCTGGCTGGGATGGAGTTAACTTTCCTCACTATAGTTTGCTTTTGTGGCTAAAACAGTGTGAATGACAAACCAGTGTTTCGGCTGAACGGTGCTTGCTCAGCATCAAGGCTTTGCTCTCCAGCCCCAACCCATTAGTCTGGGGCCGGGAAAGAGTCTGGGAGGGGACATACCTGGGACAAGTGACATGAACTGACCAAAGCGATATTCCATGCCATATGACATTGTGCTCAGCAATAAAACCTCAGGGAAAGAAAGAGGAAGGGGGGATAGAAGACAGTTATGGTGTCTGTCTTCCAAAGCCACTGTTACAGGTGCTGAGGTCCTGTTTCCTAAGAGTTTGCTGGACATCTGCCCACCAATGGGAAGTAGTGAATCAATTCCTTATTCTGCTTTGCTACCACCCACAGCTTTTGGTCTTCTTGTTAACCTGACATCACCTCCATCCGTGGGTCTTTCTGACTCCCTTCTCTCTTCCACCGTTCCCATGGGAGCGGGGAGTGAGATGTAGGCTGGGTGTCCAGCTGCTGGCTGGGGGCAGCCCATCACACTGGCAGGTCTGAAAATGTTGGCTTAGGTTTCTTTTGCCTTCTCTCTCAGTGTTTAGGACTGACAGTGTCACCTTCCCTTCAAGAGGACACTGCAGTAAGGTGCTTCGTGGCATTTCTAAGCCAATTCCAGGTTATAAAGGTCAGAAATGGGGAAATGCCCAAGAGAAAAACACCCTTTTTGTATTCCGCATGGGAGTTTACGGATGTTTAACAAAGAGCTACAAGGGGCCACATGTGGAGAGGAGGATGCAGAGACACCAAACAGCGCTGCAGGCAGCAGGCACTGCACCTCCTGCACCCAGGGAGTGCTTTGGGCAGGAGGCTGTCAATAGAGGCTGTGTCATCAGGCAGAGGAATCAAGCAGAAATTCACATAAAATTTCATATCCTTAACACGCACGCTCAAATACACAACTCCCGATCCAGCGCTCTGTCTGTACTATCATCGTGGAAACGTGTCCCTTACCTCTCTCACACTGGGGACCCGTGAATCCGTAGACGCAAGCACAGCGGTTTGGTCCGATGCAGCGGCCTCCGTTCTGACAGCCATTTTCACAGACAGCTGTTTTGGAACAGAAAGAGAAATCAGGGATCTCTGCTCGTAGCGAAACCACCGTGTGAGACATCTGGTGTTGGCAGGACTCGGAATATCACCTACTTCGTGTTGTTCACCCATCAAGAATCTCCTGCATGTAGGGAACTTGCAGAGAAAAGTCTGATTTTATTTTTTTTTCCTAGAAAATGACTTCCTGTTTATGAATGAAGTCATTTATAAAAAAGGCTATAAACTCTTATTTCATTTGAGAGGATTTCCTGCGCTCTGGAATCTCAGTTTATTCAAGTCAGCACTGGGATTTAAATGTCAAGGTCAAGATGAACAAATGAGAAACTGCATAAAGGCAAATGTTTAACGTATGACAACAGTGAAATGTGAGGAGAGGAGACTTGTTTGCCATTTAATCCCACGTACCCAAAGCAGAGAAGAGCTGGTCTGATCAGCACACAAGGATTCATTGACTTAAAACTGGACCTCAGTTGAAAACCTGCAGCCAACAGGACTGAAGTCAAAGGAGTAGGTTGCTGATGAGGTCCTGGGCTGAGGCTGAGCTAATTAAACAGGTTGTAAGAACAGTTCTGCATGTGACAAAAGCAATTGCTGGTTGTGACAGATGCCACTGACCTATTAAAATCTCAGTAGCAGTAATGACTAACGAGAGGAGCACTGTTATGACACTTCCTGGAGGTCCTATAGAGAGCTTCACTCTCATAGAATCATAGAATCATTTGGGTTGGAAAGGGACCTTAAAGATCATCGAGTTCCAAGCCCCCTGCCCTGAGCAGGGACATCACTCACTACACCAGGTTGCTCAAAGCCCCATCCAGCCTGGCCTTGAACCCCTCCAGGGATGGGGCATCCACGACTTCCCT
>JAOQGH010000014.1:2518466-2546514 GCA_025769975.1 Gallinago jamesoni | reverse complement strand
TGAGGGTGGTGAGAGCCTGGTCCAGGTTGCCCAGAGAAGCTGTGGCTGCCCCATCCCTGGAGGGGTTCAAGGCCAGGATGGAGGGGGCTTGGAGCAACATTATCTAGTGGGAGGTGTCCCTGCCCAGGGCAGGGGGTAGGACTGGGGGGATCTTTAAGGTCCGTTCCAACCCAAATCAATCTATGATTCTATGAGAAGATATCATCTCATGGAAGGTGAGGTCCACAGTAATGTTGTACCATAGCTCAGTGGCCCTCACTGGTGTGGTGCCAAGCTCTGAGCTGTGCAGAGGCCAGGTACCGCTGCATTTCACAGCCTGCAAAGGCTATACCCATCGCAGAGCCGAGAAAGCCGAACTCTGCTCTGCTGGGATGCTGCCAGTGGGACTCTCCATTGTTCCCCACCCTCTCAGTGATGTCTTGCCAATATCTGAACTGTTATGAAAACTCTACTGAGGATATTATAGGTGGAGCTGGTAGCAGCACATAATTAAGGTTGCCTAGCGCGTTCCATTATAAGCCCTGGTTTGCTGTTACTTATAATTTTCCCAAGCTTTAACTGTTCAGAATGAAATTTTCCATCTGGTGTGTCTGCCTGTAGTTGAACTTTTTGGAAAGTTTCAGCAAAAAGGAATCAGTCAAGGCTGAGGAGACGTTTAAGGGAAATATGGTGTTTTCCCATCTTTAAAAAAATTCTCATAGACTTCACTGAGAACTTTAGTGGTTCTGACATTGATACGGGGATTTGAAATTCACCTGGAAAGTTCCATTTCACCAGAGATTCTTTTAAAACTATGGTGCATGTTTGCTTTACTGGACACTTCTTAAAGATGGCACCTAAATTGTTTGGTTGTTAATTCAACAGCGTGTGTAAGCAATGATTTAAAACTGCCAAATATCTTTCATGGGAAACTAGGGGGGGAAATTCAATTTCTCCCCGCGAAAGCTATAAGTGCTTTGACAAAAGAGAAAATCAAATCATAAAACATTATGAATTTACTTTCAATGACTATGTTGAGGTTTCCCTATAGAAAATCAGCATTGTCAAATAAACAGAACTAAAATTGAGGGGACACACACACACCAGTAACACACCCCAGCCATAACTTATAATCAAAAAATGTTGGGTTTGTTTTAGTTTTTCTTTGTCTAATTGAAAGATGACTTCATTTGAGCTAAAATAAAGCTTTTCCACCAAAAAAAAAAATCCCACAGAATATGTTTATCTAAAATTATTTACAGAGAAATGACACCTAACATATATTATTTTTTTAAACAGAGAAATTATATCTGGTATATCTCTATCCCCTGTCGAGAGCGGGCTGAGATTCCAATGGAGAAGAGAATATAGTGATGGCATCAAAGGGCACATCAGGGTGACCTCTCTTGTCCCGTGGCTGCGTGAACCCGGCCATGCCCTCAGTTCCCCATGTGTTCTGCAGATGCTGGAGGTACTTACGCTGCCCACAGTACGTCCCAGTGTAGCCCTTCTGGCAGAGGCAGGACTCCTCGTTGCAGCTCCCACCATTCATGCATCTCACGTTGCAGGTTTGGACTGTGGAGAAGAGCAGGGAAATATTACACTCCGTATCGCTCCATTTTCAAAATACGCTTTTCATATTCTGGGCTGTCTAATCTTTAAAGCTCCTTCATATTAGAAGGATGTTAAAAGACCTATGAGATGTTTTGGGGATAGAATTTCTTTAGCGGAGGAAAAACATCAAGTTTTAAGCTATTTCTCTTCCTTTTATGATTACTACATGGCCTCATTGGTGAGATTCTTTCAAAAGGAGAAGGGTTTTGGGAAGAAATCTGAAAAGAAAAGCACACATCATCTTCATTCCATGTCAGAGTTCAGCTTTCACGCTAGACTAAGACACACTGAACGTGGCTATTGCACTGTAGGAAAACAATAGCAATAAATAAGAGTTGGGAAGTTTTATACTGATGTAGACCCAAAGCCAGTCTCGGTTTTAAGCGTCTCATCACTATTCGGTGTTTAAGGACCGTGGTATTAAAGTAGAAGAGCCCAAAAGGGGAGGTTTTCTGCTAAACACCGAGTTGCAAATACAGGTCAAACAGATTTCATTCTCTACTGAAAGGCCTGGAACAAGGCATTCCTCCTTTGTAAGATGTGACAACTCAAACTGCAAGTGCCTGAGGTTATAGGGAATTATGTGAAAGCTGCTTTTCAGCATGAACACCACAGTTGGTGTCTGCCAGGGGTAGGAGGGGCCATGACTTGGCAGCCTGAAGAAGGAGGGACTGGAGGGTTCATGTGTGAGTGGATGCTCAGCTGTGGCTGGTGTCTTCTCCACGCACACAAAGTCGGCTCCAAGCAGGGAAGAACTGGGGCCAACGCAAGTGTAATGTCTGTCCAAAAGGTAGTAGGACTCAAAAGTGTCCAAAAGGGATAATTATGTGGTTGACGCCTTGTTCATAGGAAGCCTGGAAGGAAAGAGGAGTGGAATGGGAAGTCTCAGAGCTTCGCATTCAAAACGCTCAGCACATGTGCTGTACATTTAATCCATGCATTGCTGGTGTGGTTCGAATTAGTCATGATGTCTACGACTCTTCCTATTGCTCTACGGCCAGAGATCAGGCCAAATTTAGATGAAAGCTTAATCATTAAAGAAACTAAGCTCGAGGCTTCAAAGCATAGCCCAGATTGTCAGACGTGAGACCCGTCTCTCTGGGAAAAAAGCACTGTTTCCAGCACATGCTTCCCCTGCACCCCTCACTACAATTAATCAGCCCTGGGAAAGCAATTACATACAGAGAATCTGGGAGGGCTGCCCAGAGACAGAGGTAGCGAGGAAGTGTCTGTCTGTCGGAGCAGACCATCCCTCAGAGCTCTTCCCTACACAGCATTCAGTACGTTCAGCAAGGTTTGGAGAAGCTGAGACAGTTTGGGAGGTCACGGTCTGGACATAAGTAAGAGCCCTGATGCTCATCCAGATAATTTCCAACTAGTTGGCAAAGGCAATTCCTGCACACTGCCATGATCCCAAAGGCCCTGAGCTCCCACCACCATCCGACTTATCTCCAAGTTTGGTACCATCAGAACCCCCTGCAGACTTGGAGTGCAGAAGAACATCTTTCAACCAAAAATTTAAAGGCCTGTTACTCTTTATCAGGATTTTCCGGAGTAACAGACACCAAAGCTCTAGGAAAAAAAGAGAATGACAGCCCACCCTGGTTAACTTTCCCCATGATTGGAGTGGATTGGATTAGTTCTACAATTTATTTTAAAGGCTCAGTGGTTGCAGCTGCTCTGCCAGCCATCAGCAGTGGAGTTTGCAGGCAGGTTTTCAGGCTGCTTACTGGCTACCACTATCTAAACAGTCACTTGCAAATTACTCCTAAAATATCCCCGAAGTAGGAAACCAAGCTTTTTGTTATGACAGAGAGAGGCAGAGTGGCTTTTATTGCCTCTGGAACGCACAATTTGTCTGCTTTACCTCCCCTGAAGCATTCATGACAAATGCAGATCCAAACATCCCTACAATGAATGCCAGATTTGATGAAGCCCCTGCAGAGAAACCAACTCCCCCCACCACCCCCTCCAACCCCCAGCACATGCTGAAATCCACCCCGGGCTCAGGGGAATGCCAGGTCTGTGCCCAAATGTATATACTGCTTACAGCATTCCTCAAATTCCTCCCTGATTGCTACCACATGGACCCTCACTCCACAAACTCTCCTGTCTCCGGCACCTTCCTCCCAGCGAAGCACTGGGAAGGGCTGCGAGGACACAGATGCTGGGGACATCTGCGGGGCTGGAGCACAACGTGGCACTTTGGACTCAGATTCTGGGAATTTCCTTCTTCGAGTCACACCCTGAGTGCGGTTTTGAGGTTTGGGGGGGCTAGTTCTCTGGCCCTCAATCAGATGCCTGCAAGTCACTATTAACAATAGCTTCCCTACAGATGGGCAATAATGGAAAATAAATTTCTGGGTCGTCTCTAGCAATGGCCATCTGAGACCTCAGAAGACTCTATAAACTCCCATTAATTTCTGCATTTTACATAGGGCACAAGCAAAATCAGCCTTTTTAAAACAATACTGTCCCACAGCTCTGTGTCTTTGTTTGCAGGATTTTTTTCGGCTGGTACGTTTGAGTAGTGTCATCATGTAAGGGTGGACCGTGTAGATAGTCAGGTGCAAATGGTCACCCACTCTCCTTGTCCACATTTGGAGATGTAGAATGCAGGCCAGCCCCAAGTCACACACTGTTCTCGCTCTAGAGACAACTGAAGCCGTTTTGGGCAGACCTGCACTGACCCAGCTGGGTCTCTGCTGTCTTACAGGAGCGTGAGTAGAAGGGCTCTCTGGACATCTCCATCCAGCCTCCCTGCAGACCAGGCAGGCAATTACTTTGTCAGCTAAATCTCCAAAACCCCAAGGAGAATGATCTCCCCCAGCTCTGGTTCCCTGTCCTGGCAGTGCAACACCTTCCAGCGTAAGAAAGCATTCTCCGTGCCTGCAGATCCCAAGTTTGAACATCCCTAGTGGCAACTTGTGGCCACAGACCTCTGTTACATGACTATTGACTCATATACAGCCTGGAGTCTACCATAAGGTCCTTTCCAGCAATAGAACCCAGTGAGAAAGGGGGCAGAGAGGAGCAAGGATCCCATCCAGAGACTACAGAAGACTACGAGTTACTGGGATTTAGCCTCAAGCCAGAGGAGTGTTTTCTGTGCTGCAGGGTAACGGGGTGGTTGCAACCAGGATCTGGTCTAGAATCCGTCCTGCAGGGATTATCAGAGAGTTATGGGAATTGCTTTCTGGATGTGTCACTGTCACTAGACTGCTTTTCAGAAACTTCAGCCACCCAGTCCCTCTTCCCAAAGCTTTTCAGATTTTAGTCCTGAAGGAGAACAAAGGAGAAAAAGTGGCAATGCAGCTTCTGCATTCCCAGATCTGCCTGTGAGTAATTCCATCGCGTCACTGGAGTTCACTAAAAATGCTGGGCAATTCTCCCTGACACCCAAATCAAATCACACCTTTAGAAAAATTTAATAATTTTTCCATTGGAAAAAAATATTTATTGAGTTAACAAAAGCAGTGACAGATTTAATTCCACTTCAAAGAAGAGCCAGGGGTGCATGGGCTCTTTGGCAGCAGCGGTGCTAAGTGTGCTGTGAGATGTGATTTCAGAGATGTACCCTGTAAGATTTCTCCTACCAAAGTAGCAGAAATTACAAGGAGGTTGCCAGTTTTCTCCAGGTATCAGGGCCAGTGAGGACCTTTAGTCAAAGCTCAACAAGAAGTTAAAGATTTCATGACTACTGCCCAACTCAGATCAGAGTTGCTAAAACACAAAATATTTCAGAGATTTCCTTGCATTGTGACTGGGAAACTTTTAAAAGAGCACTCCAGAGGGAGGAGAATCACCAGCAACATCCTCTTACCTCCAGCTGAGCCACAGTTGGGAGAAAGTTGTCCATTGGAGCATGTACACATGTTTGGTCGTGAACAAAATCCATCACCGCAAGAATTCCTGCAAATTGCTGGAAGAAGAGAAGGACACGGTGATTAGCACAACGTGCTACTCTGTGAACTTGCTCACAGATGCGGTTTTGGCTGCCAAAAGGGTGTGAATTCATCTCTTTTCAGAATAATAACCCGGGGAGGAAACTGGGGCACCTCTTGAGGACCCTGGCGTGGGAAGCGGAACAGTGGGAAGGACCCACATGTTCACAGGGAGTTCTGGAGGCACCTTCCTTCTATCACAGACTGGCTGGTCCCTCTACCACATCCCTTTTTCAGCAGCAGCGGATGGGGAAGGCACATTTCAGTACTTTTGCCTGCTAAAAATGTTTCTCAGCAGAGACAAGTGGCGTTCTCATGGAGCCAGGCTGTTCTTTCCCTTAAAAACGTGTGTGTTTCCAGGAAGCATTATGTAGTCCATGTTCTGGCATGGAGGGAACCAGCAGTTACTGAGATGTGTCTCCTCCTGAATGAGGGGCTGAGCCTGAGTCAGCCAGAGACACATCAGCAGGATACCCTCACCTCAACCTCCATCCTTTCTTGCCTGGGACCCCTGCTAATCTCTTCTCCTTCCTGTGCCATGGGAGCCAAGAGCATAGCTGGCAGTATTGTCCCACCTGTGTAAGCACAGATTTTATTAGAGCCCCATGAAAGTATCTCATCTCTGTGTGTTTTATAAATACAATTACAACACAGAGGCCCCCGAGGACCTCCAGCCCAGAGGGCATGTTTTACAGTTATGAGAAAAGTCAGCAGACAACCCCGAATGTCGCTAACCCTGCGTGCCACCGAGCGGCTCGTTGGCTGCGAGTTCCTTAACCCTTCGCTGCAGCCAGCATTCAACTCAAGCTTGGTCTCCTTGGTGGGGCATCCGCCGTCTGTGGGATGGTGAGAAGGATTTTGGAGTTTGCCTGTCTCCACTGGTTCACCCTCCCTCTCTGCTCTGCCCTGGGGAGACCCCATCTGGAGCTCCGGGTCCAGTTCTAGGCTCCCCAATTCAAGAAGGACAGGGAACTGCTGGAGAGGGTACAGCAGAGGGCTACAAAGATAATGAGGGGACTAGAACATCCCTCTGATGAGGAAAAGCTGAGGGACTTGGGTCTTCTCAGTCTGAAGAAAAGAAGAATGAGGGGGGGGGATCTCATCAATGTCTGTAAATACTTAAAGGGTGGGTGTCAGGAGGATGGGGACAGTCTTTCAGTGGTGCCCAGGGACAGGACAAGAGGAAACGGGCACAAACTTGAACACGGAAAGTTCTATCTCAACATGAGGAGGAACTTCTTTCCTGTGAGGGTGGCAGAGCCCTGGAAGAGGCTGCCCAGAGAGGTGGTGGAGTCTCCTTCTTTGGAGACATTCAAACCCACCTGGACACGTTCCTGTGGGACCTGCTCTGGGTGACCCTGCTCTGGCAGGGGGTTGGAGGAGATGATCTCCAAAGGTCCCTTCCAGCCACAACCATTCTGTGATTCTGTGCTCCAGGGGAAAGGAGAGGACCTGTTTTTTTCCTCAACTTGAAACCTCCCAGTGTCAATTATTTTTAGGAAGTTTTGCAAAAGGGCATTCACATACCATTCCAAGTTTGCTCTAATGCAGAAGGTTTATTCAAAAAGCTAAAATACTGGGAGATACAAGCCTGTCCTACTATTGTCTCCTGTTCTGTATGTCCAGGTTACGGTTAATATCTCCAGGACACCACATATTTACTGTGTTTCAGTTTGAAGCATGACCAAATGCAGGTGCAATTACCCCTATTGTCTTGAGTGAGAACCTCATTTATTTACTCCTGACCTGATTTTGCTTCCAATGGGAACATCCTCCAAAGGGCAGACTCTCTCCTTTCCCTCTAGCTCATGGCTTTAACCTACAGAAATGCAAACCATCGGCCCCTTAATGGATTTTATAGGTGTGTATATCAGCACTTGAGAGTTCAGTAATGGCCTGCTCCACATGGGAAAGATTTTGGAGGATGGCAAAACAGAGATGTGATTTATCTAAATCAGCATCCTGCTTTTGATGGCCACTCAAAGAAAGACGTAAATTCCTGCTGGTAGACACTGTCTCATGACATCATGTTTGTAATGTCAGCATCCAGACATTGGTTCTAGCAACTAACTACATTATTTCATCTAAACAAGCACCTCTACAAGCAGCTCTAAAATATCTTTCTCAGGAGTCACCAATAGCTTTCCTTTGAGGTTAATCTTCTGAAGCAGGCACCCAAACCATCAAGCAACAAGGAACACAGTGGCAATTTGGCAGAAGATAAAAGGCTGTGTCCTAAATGGGACCAATTGCCACCACCCTGCTTTAATCGAGACTAACAGAGATGAGAACTCCCAGCAATGGCTGCTCCTGTCCCAGTGGATTGTGAAATATTCTGTCATCTGCTGAAGCATGAGATATGAGTCCCTTCCCACATGGCAATTAGTTCCCTTGGTGCCCTCAAGAGGAAAATGGATACTCACGGACAATGCACTGGTTCCCTCCGGGCAGCGTTTTCCAGCCAGGGCAGCAGTAGGAATGGAACCTTGAGCCACAGACGTTGGGTCTGAAAATGAAAAACAATGTTTTTCCCTCTGTTTCTGTGGAGTGTCATTGGATAAACACAGCACGTATCGTTGCTGCAGGAGAGCAGTTGATTAGCTCCTTGTGTGACACTTCTCTGCCGAACTCCATTCCCTCATCGTGTGTTCGAACCAGCCCCGCTTAATTCCCACCAAAAGGAGCCACCACACATTATTTTAATAAAGGACCTGTGCAGAATGCTGTGGGGCTCGGATCTTACAGTGACCCTCTTAGGGATATACGGAGGAGTGAGGAACTGAGGTCCCACACCATGGGACCATACCCACAGGGTGCTGGGATGGCTGGGCACCCGAGGCATGACAACCAGACTCAGTGGCACCCTATGAGATCCATCCACCAGATTCCAGTCTAGATTTTGGCAAGAACCTGTAGTGCTTTAGGGACTCTTTTTCTGGCTGGGAGAGTCTGGTGGATCCCAGAACACCCCGAATCCCCTATCCAGGACTACATGAGTCTCCCACCTTCAGCGTGATCGCAGGAGATACACCAAAGAGGCGCAGCAGAGGTGAAGCACGCGTACAACACGTGTGCAGAAAACACACCACAAACAGGGAGCAGACAGACAGGGGACGCAGAGCAGATGTGACGGAAACACAGCGTACGTACAGCAGCCACATCCAGCAAACACAGGGCAGAGGCACCGCAGAGGGGGAGACACCACAAGTGCAGCACACGCACCGCAGATGTGCAGCAGATACCCACAGGTGCACCTTTCCACCCTGGAAGCAGTGGGATGTCTTCCCGTGGAAAAAACAAACTGGGCAGCATTTGCATTAATGGCAAAAACACTGAGCTGGACCGAGAGCAGATCTAAGGAACCTCTCTCTTGAGCAATGACTGTTCCCCTGTAAAAGCAATCTTAGCTTCTACTCTTCGTGGTGACTAGAAGATCCCTGAGGACCACAGAACACGTGGAACGAAGGGTGTCGCTCTGCTTCCCAAATCTAATTTTCCCAGACACAATGGCGGGTGTAGAAACTGTAGCAACTGATTTTGCATGACCTGTGTTTGCCCAGTACTGCGTGCAGCTTCCTCCACCAGCCCTGCAAACACAGAATCCAGGGCTCTGCTAAAATAATTTAGTGCTATGGTTGGAGGTGGAGAGTAAATCTGTATTTTGATTTCAAAAGAGCCTACGTTTTCCACAAGGCTGGGCATCTGTTGCTTCTCCTGTGCTTCGAAGTTAAAAGGAGACCTTGAATGCAGGGCTGTTTCTGCTGGCATGGATTAAGGTTCCCTGCAGATGGGGGAACATCTTGGGTTGCCGTTCCTCATTGCATTAGGCTGGATAAAACCCAAAGCTCGCTGGTACTGCTACTGCTCTCCACATGTAAATCTCCAGTTAGAAGTAGACATATGCCTGTGGTTAGCATTAACTGTGAAGATAAGTTCTCTCTGAGCAGATGGAGGGCCTGTAAAGCCTAAGATTCAGCCCTCAGGTTCCCAGTGTGCGGGACGAATGGATGGATGGATGGATGATCTATTTTTTGATATAGGACTCTCCATGGAATGCGTAGGCAACCCAGACAACTCGTAGCCAGGCATCCAATATTGCAGTTTGGCTTCCACCCGAATCTGTCCTCACTGGTCCCCCCTTTTCAACACACGGATGTGAACAGCCATTGCCCTTAATACACCCTGGCTCCAGGCTACTTCAAGCCTTGTTGAAGATTAAAGAATATTATATAGACTTTTATCAGGCAAAAAATTAAGAGGGTTATCAAAATCAGCGACGGTAGAGGTATCTGACATCAATACCAAGATGGAAGAAAGTGGAAGTTGAATGAAATTGGTAAAGAGGGGGTTATTTTTAACTACGGTGGAAAGTACCACCTCTTTCTAAAAGACAGTCAGCCAAGACTCTTCTCCAAACTCTGTGCAGGGATCCTGGGAGAGGTCCTGGGCACTCTGTGACAGGGCAGGCTAAGCTGCAAAATCCCAATTGTTCCTCCAAAACTGAACCTTTATAAGCATATGCTAAAAATTAGCAGAGTTTCAAAACAAAACATGGGGGAGAATCCATCTTGAATGGGCTGAAATTAATGGTGTTACAGAAATGACCTAGAGGGAGAATGAAATTAGATTCCAAAGCAAGAACTCAATAAGGAGAATACTGTTTTGTAAGAGGAAAAAAAAAATAACATCTTCAGCAAAGTTGTCACAAAATTGCTTCTTAAAATTTATAACAGTTATATCCATCCTGGGAAACACAAGCTGGGAACCCACTTTCTCACCAGGAAGAAGGTGTGGATGAAAGGCATGTCATTTAGTTGTTAAACAGAAAACTGCAGCCATTGTTTGTGGTGAAGAGCTAAGAATGGGAAGGTCAAGCTTAGAGGAAAAAGCATTTAAATTCAATAAACTTGCTCAACACCATTCTGATAATCAAAATCCACAGACTTTTCAGGACTATCAAGAAAATTCAAAAGAATCAGTCCTAAATTAAGAATCAAGAGTTGTTGTGTTTGTTGGTTTTTTTTAACCCACTCCCTCCCAGCTTTGCCTCCTTGCTATCCAGAAGTAGCGAGAGGGTTCTATCCAGACAGGACCCAGTCCTGGGGAGACACAGTTGCACTGGTGAGATGGTGCTAAAGCTCATGTGACTTTTTCCTTTGGGTGATAGATAAGAGCTGACATGTTTGTTCCAGACCTTTCTGGCACCGCTGGGCCACCCCCATGGTTCAGCAGATACAAAAATAGACCTGCCAATACAAGGCAGATCTTCCTTATCACCTTCTGAATATCCCAGGAAAAGTCTGGGGGTGCTCGGCTGCTACAGAGAACTATTTTAATCGATGTAAATATGGTCAAAAGGGTGATGCTAAGAAAGGACAGAAGGGAAGAGCCGTGCTGGCCATGGCGTCTTCTTTGTCCACTTTAAATAAACAATAGGATTATAAAGATAAGCAGGAACAAAGTAAGCCTGAATTTCAATTGATGGCACCAAATGCTGCCTGCTGGCAGTGGCTCCATCTGGGAACTGGGAGATGCCAAGAAAGAAAACCACTGGAGCAGAGCTGTGGCTACGTGATGTGAAAACGTAGGGCTGTGAGCGAGAGAAGCTTTTCTCCCAAATCCACAACGGGGTCGGAGGCATGAGCAAGGACTGGAAGAGGGTCCATACCACAAGACTGCCCACGGGCTGGGGGTGCCTGCCCGCCCGTGGGGACAGACCACAAGTGGCATCTGGCAGTCGCTGCGGCAGCCTGTTCCCGTTAGTGGCCTGGGAAAGGCAGCCCGGAGCGCTGAATTGTCGCCTACAAGCTGAGCAAGCAGCTGAAAAGGTCCTGCCAATTATTGTCAGATGCCTAGTGTGACCCCAGCAGAATTGTACTCATTGTTAAAGGTAGGAGAGGGCAGACAGCACAGCGTGTGAAGTCCAGGCTGAGAATGCTTTGCAGACACAGATGGTAGCCAAAAAACCAAGTTGAGTTGCCCTGAGCTTCCTGCTCACCCGCAGATACGTCCTCACGCGCAGGCACGCAGGTCTTTGTCCGCTCCTCCAGCCGTGGGAGAAAACACCCAGCCAGAAAGAACTCTCCAATCCTTCTCCAGAAAGCTCTGCATGGTCACTAAAGGGCTGATTTGTGTAATAAATGTGTCCTGCGAGGAGCCCTTCTCCTGGCGCCCAGCGAGACCCACAGCTAATGAACCCCTGGCTCCACGTAGTGCATGCTTTCCAGACAGCAGGAGCAGCAGCCCAGGATTTGTCTCCTCTGTCACGAGCAATCAGTGTACCTCAGTTGTCACCCGGCCTTCAGAAGTGGCGTTTCCATTCCTTAAATTAGAGGAAGACAGAAGTGAATGAAAATTGGTGGCTTGCCAGGGTTGGGGCAATTCTCCGAGATGCTCTGCTCTGCACAGGGATTGCTCCCCTGGAGGCTCACAGGTTCTCCTTCTCGCTGGCCTCATCCAGGGGGATTCAACATAATAATTCAGGAAGAATTCACTACAGTTCATTACTTTGGGCCAATTTCCTGCTCTTCTCACCAAACTCAGCCCCCTGACCAGTGACTGAGACTCCCTGAGCTGTGACCCTGCAACTAGTCTGCTTGGCTGCATGGTCAGCAAATCCTTCTCCCAGCTCATTGTTTCCTCAAAAAGTTGGGGTTGGGTACCTACTGCCTGAGCATAGGGACCCTTTTCCATATTTATCACAATCATTTGTTATTTCTCTCCTTGATACAGCTTCTTCCTGCTGGGTGAAGAGAGGTCCTCAGTGCTGTGACTGTCTCCCGAGCGCTACTTTCCAAGATATTCCCTGTTCAACGGGAAAAGGAGTCGGAGCTCAGAGGGTCCAGCTGCACGGATAATGGTTCTCTGGCCCAGTTTGAACCCCTTGGCAAGGACAGAGTTGCCAACACTTTATGTCTCTTGCAGGTCTCTTTAGTGTGATGAGAACAAGTGAAGATCACAGAGTAGATGCTCTCAGAAATTCAAACCGCTTCTTTTTTCTTTTTTTTTTTTTTTCCTGTAAACTAAGACTATGTTAATAAAAATATGGCTTGTACTTTTACCAGATCCCAGATGTAAGTTAGGCAAGTGACCAAGCACAAATTCCTTTTTCTCTAAGTGTTTCAAACAAAACACTCAGTAAAAACCACTCTGCTGCCCTGCCAAAGTACAACTCTGCAGGCTCGTAGTAGGGCTGGAGCCCAGGGTTTTATGAAAGGGTGAGCAGCAACTTTCCCACCAGCTCAGGGGATCAACACCTGGTGATTTCGGGATGAGAAGCACCACAGCTTAACCATCCAGTGACAAACCTAACGGCCGAGAGATAAGAGACTTCATCCTCCATACTGGTCCTCAAAATAGGTGGGAGGAATTCACAACAGCAGGAGACCACATCCTGGGCTAGATAAGAAGCAGCATGGCTATCAGGTCCAGGAGAGCTTTTTCCCCCCCTCTTCTGCTTGAGCACAATCTCCTAATTTTAGGAGTCTATTAAGCTTGCCCAATCTCAATTTTCCTTCTGTTCTTCTCTTTGTATTCTCTGAGTATCTTGAGAGACATGAAAATCTCTCTTCTGCTCCACACACTGTTTGGGGTGCAGCAATTCTGACAATTGACATGGGATAAATGGAAACCTTGACGTGTTTATAGTCACTACCTTCCCTATCCCTTATTTTCAAGTGTTTTCTGTCTTCAAGTTTTAGCTTAAAAAAATCTTTATGGGGAAATCAAACCATCCAGCAACAGATTTAGCCATTTCTCAATGCGCTCTACTCATGCAGCATTAGAAATGGCCACCAGCCCAAATGCTGCTCTAGATTTCCCCAAACCATTCAGAGTTACCCTTTGCTGTAAATTCACCAACTCAGTGACAATTTAGTTACTGCCAGGATTTCTGAGTTGCTACTGCAGAAAGGAATGCTGTCTCCTATCCACAAAAGAGCTATTTCAGGGAAGAGACAAAGAAGTTTCCTTTTAGATTATCTGATCGTCCCCCCCACCCCGTGCAGAACCTTCTCTTATCATGAAATTCACGTCTGTGCAGAGAGTCAAGTAAAATGAATGTGTATGAATATCCCCACTACATTCTCTAGCCTTATCTGACTTAAGCACGTGGCTTTTCCAGGGACGGTGATCCTTCCTCTCCGTCCGAGTTGGAAATTCTTCCCGTAATTCAAGATGCTTTGTTGGTTTTTGCTCTTGGCCTGATTCTTTGCTGGGCCCCAGGGATCATCTGACAATAATGGGGGGCACCACTGCAGGCATCGGTCAGCCTTGGCCTCGGTGGAGATCACCAGGGGGACAATAATTACTGCCAAATGTGATAGTGGTTTTTGGTCTTGCTTCTCCCTGCCCAGAGGGATTCGGGATTGTGTCATGGTGTGAGAACAGATCTGAAACAATGCTGACTTTAGGATCCGTGGCCTAAAGGGGACCGTATTTGTGTCCTCCTTGTTCTGGACTTGCCAGATCCATCAGATGTACTGCAAATATTTATTTCGGCGATTGATCAGTTTTACCAGCCTGGGACTCTGCTGTCTGTACATTCACTGTCACTTCCCCAGTGTTGATGCAGTGGCTACAGGTTGATAAGTAATTTGCAAAAGAGAAAGGAGAGAAACTCCTACACAGGCAACCCCCTGTTTAATGTAAGGGTATAGACTCCGTCCTGCAAAGGAGGTGCCCAACCTCTCCCACCTGAAACATCAGCCTCCTGTTCTGCAAAGCAGCCCAGCATCTGTTGAAGCTTTTGGGAAAGCGTTCAAGTCACACTGATTTCAATTATTTTTGGTTTTAATAATTTGGTTTTAAAGGTGCAGAGACGCTAACTTCTCAGTAGAAGTCACACACCTTAGAACTGCTCACAGCTCATCTGCTGGGTAAAATCTCAAGCACTAAAGCCTTCAGAATTCAGACATCCTGAAGTTGTTTGTGGAGCTGAGCTACGGATCACTTTCCTAAGCAATACCCGAAATTACTCCGCTCAGAAATCCATCCATGGCAACAGAAACATTTTTCTCTGATCTCACCAAAGCCCCAGACTTACGGCGTCTCTCACATTCCTGCTGGAGACCCTTTACTTTCTGTGGCCTCTGGAGCATCCCCCACCTCCATCCCCAGGGATATCAGTGGTGGGAGCAGGTACAGAGCTCCCTCCCAAGCAAACCCTGGGAGCGTTACCGAGCATCTCCCATCTGTGCTAATTAGTGATGCTGACCTGGTCTCTGCCTGAGCCCTGAATCAAGCAGTTGGGACTCAGAAAACCTTGCCATAAGATGCTCAAAGAAAGCTAAGCCTTTCAAGCACCTGAATTCAGCGGCTGATCCTCCGCTGCAGGTCTGCTTAAGGAAACTGGGAGGTCTGGGAAGAGGTAGAAGGGTGCATCACCGGCTGCTCCTCCTCCTGGTATCCAGGAGGGACTCCAGACAAGAAAAATCAACTTAAGTGAACAAAGACTACTTTTTCTTGATTATTTTACTTAACAGAAAAGGAGCCTTAATTAAAATAGTTATTTTCATCTCTGTTTCTATGTTTTAGTTATTTTTTCCTAGAGAATGAATGGTCTGAAACTAAAGATACCCTTGACACCTAATTTAGCACTGTCTTTAATCAACCAGGAAAATGAATGATATCAAAATACAAGCCTTTTAACCAAGCAATTACATAGTTTCAAACAAAGTTACTCAGGTGTTTACTGTTTTCATTCATATATTATTAGAAAATGGGAAGAAAATTACTTATTTTTTCCAGATGGTGATTACATTTCTACTTCTAATACATATTAAATTGCCTTTGGATTGAAATTGAAACAGCATTAAATGGGCCTATTTAATGTTCAATGGTACTTCTCCTGTATCTGTGCCCAAGGTTGAATCCCCTACCGTAATTTCGAGCAGAAGGCAGCTTTGGGGTGCCTTGGGGACATGCCATCTCAAATACAGAGATACGGCCTTGAAAGATTACAGCTCTCTGTAACTCATCTCCTGCTGAGACGCAGCTATCAGTAATGTCATCAATAAGGTGATGGAGCAAGAAACTACAATGAAGAGAAGTCCCATCAGGGACCTCCCCGGTACAAAACTGCAGCCTTGTCTCAAGAATCATCCCTGCACCCAGATAGAGGTCTCCCGAGACCCCTTGCACACATGGACTCCAGACACACATCCATGGAGAGAAAGCCAAGCTGAGATGGTTCCCTGGCTGCCACCCCTCTTCCTGCACATTTTAGTTTAAATCCTATATTCCAGCAAGGAACCATACAGAAGACTTTCTTTTGAAAAAGACTGAAAATGCAACTTATTTCCAGGAACTACTTAACACTTTCATTTGGAAAGCAGCATTACCAACTCTTCCATCTCTCCCCCCCCCCCCCTTAAATTTTGAAATACATCAAGACTTCAAATCCAGTTCTTAAAACTTCCAAACAAAACCCATATAACCTATTAACTTCTACGCCAGATAATCTTTTGCCATGCCAATACTTGCCTTCATGTTTTCTGCCAATAACAAGAGAAACCTGCCTGGGCCAGAAGTCCAAGATCAACCATTTCACAATATAAATCAAGACACAAGGAAAATTTAGGAACGAGAGGCTTAAGTCAGAAGTTTCCAACTGCTGCCTTAATTCTGTTCCTTCTGTTCTTTGTAGTATTTCATGGCTCTATGAATAAATATCAAGGACTACGTGTGTGGAGTGTGCAGACCTGAAAGCAGCTGAGATGCGCTCAAGAGGGGACTGGGGCACAGTGAGAGAAGCTCCAGCTGCACCTTTGCTGAAGGGACATACCTTCACTCTAAACTCAGCTTTAACAGGTCTTGGAGAACAGAAATGCACATCCTGCCCAGGGCAGGAATGTGGTGGGAGAAGGCAAGAAAGCTTTGCTCGAGTTTGACCATGCTCTTCCCTGCCTTGTCCTTCCTCACCATTTCTAAGTGTAGATGCCCTAAAGCTACCTTCATGGAGATGCAGAGTCCTCTATGCATCTGTGAACGTCCATTTCACCATCTTGTGAGGAAAACAGTATTTAGAATAGACTAAAACACAATAGACTAGAATATTTCAGTTGGGAGGGACCTACAATGTTCATCTAGTCCAACTGCAATGAGATGTGGGCAACCACAAGCAGCACCGTCCATGTCAGACAGCAATTTTTAAGAAGTACTGGAGTTCTGTTCTTACTCCTTGGCTACACGTGTATGTGGTTTTAGTTGGTGTAGTCAGTAACACATCCCACAAATTTGCTTTTTTAAGTGTTGAAATCACCATAGTTACAGAGTCTTTTTCACAAACAACCCACAGAGTCAGGAAGACACAGTCTGGTTGCCTAAACTATAGAAATGGGACTTTTTAGCTTCCACTGCCTCTTAGTAGCACCTTAGTTCTTACTGACGAGTTTTCTACAGCTTCGAGGTCAAGAAATCATTTTTTTTTATAAGGAATGAAAGCTGATCTTCTGCATTTAAAGGGCCCCACTCTGGGGCATTGATGAAATCAATACCTCTCACTAGATTTACAATAGCGCAGAGACAGGAACACGGCAGAAGAGATTTGCTGACTCCCACTTAGGGCTTATTCCTTTCAACCAAGTCAACTCAAACGTTATGCTTGAACTTGGCAGAGGCAGAATCAGGGCCCAAATCATGAAACATCTGACAGTGCTGGTTGTGTTTTGGGCATCAGCTCTTTTTTTCAGGCACATGTTTCCGATAAACCTAAAGGGAGAGCGAAGAAAATGACAATTGCTGCTGGGCCAGAAAAACCTCTTGCAATTCCAGCCCTAAGACCCTTGTGGAACCGCAACATCAGGGATGGAGCTGGATTAAAACATGGCTGGAAATTCATCTTTGTGCACATCTCAGAGTGAACGGTGGTGTTGAAGCTCATCTTTGCTATGACCAGCTCCCCCTTAACATTAAACAGCACACCAGTGCCAGCTCCAGTTTAAAATCAGTGGCCCAGAATGGTTTTCCCTCCCCACTGCATCTGAGCTTCCAATCTCAGGGAGAACTCATCTACATCCCAGCAGCCTTCTGCACACAATGGGCCTTTCCTCTCCCTTCCCCAGTGGCAAGTTGGAAACTGAGAAGGTGTCAAAAAATCTCTGGGAGAGCAGCTTGGAAACTCCTCGTATTCCCCACAATTAATTTAGACCCCTCTCTGTCTCTTTGCATAAGTCAGAGATCTATGGCAAACACCTCCCCAGACATCCTCCCTTCATCCATCTTCTCAATTGCAGTGGCCATTTCATAATTAAGGGGCTTGACATAATTAGTTGTGTTTAAAGTCAGGCTGTAGCTGAGCCTTTCTTCTTACTTGAAAAAACAGGCAGCCATGAACTTACAGGAAATCATACTGCCAGCAAACAGCTCAGCTGGCTGCAGACTAATCATCTTTTCTTTCCCCTTTGTTAAACACATTCTTGCTCTTGGAAACTGTTCAATAGTTCATTAAACTAATAATCCCATTCAAATCCCGCCTCATAAATGGATTTGTCAGTGCTGTTCCTTTCAGGAGACAGTCATTTTAAATTGTCTCTACTTTAATGAGTTTAAGGACAGATTAAATCATGGCTTTGGCTGTGATTTATTGCTCCGCATTACTTTATTAATTGTTATTTGTAGAGGCATTGGTGAATAACAGGCTTGTTTATTTTGCATTTATTTCATGCTTTGCATTTATTTCAGACTTATCCCGTTATTAAAGGCGACTGGGACAGGAACAGAGCTCCAAATAAATATGTTTCCAGCAGGAAGATACTCAATCTTTCCTGCTGCATTGCCGAAGCCTCTTTTACCAACAAGACACCTACAACTGTCCTCGTGCACAGTCCGTTCACTCCAGACATCAGCTTGTGCCGGCCACGTTGGAGTTAGTAGAGAGCAGTGTCTCACTACGAGCTCTATGATATTAAATGATTCTGTGTATTTCTTTCAGTACTAATTGATTAAGACTTCACCCAAAGTAATTGGCCACCAGAAGAGAGCAGATATTCTGTGCTACCGGGGCTTACTCAGGACCAGCCTGGGAAACCCTCAGGAAGTTATTTGTGCTGTGTGTAAGAATAAATGATATTTAAGAGAAAATGAAGGAGAAACCAAATATGTTTGGGTATTTGATTATTCCAGAGTTGGTAAAAATTTCCCCATAAAGACACCTGGCTCACACTTCTCTGTGCCATTCCATTCTATTTTCTTGTTCAAATTGTGATATAGCACAAATAAGAGATGAAGGGAACCCATGGTTTTACCCACCCAAAAGAAAAGGAGGCACATATATGAATAAATGGTAGGAGAAAAGCCAGATGTAGCTTGTCAAGATGGGGGCTGTCCTGTAAGTCCTCTAATGCATCTGTCTGCCTGCTGTAGTCTGCTTTGGGAGCAAAAGTATTTCTGCCATGGAAAAAATGATCCACAAATGGCATGTTAACATTTGAAAAGTCCTTGAGATCTGGCAGCTTAGAAGGTATCAAGCATGGTATATGAAAAGAAAACAATTTTTAGCTCATGTTGGCAAAACAAATGATTTCAAGGAATAAATAATCCAGGGTTACAGAGAGTCCAGAAGCCCTGAGCAGAAGGTTTCCACAAAGGAGAAGAGGACTCTGCACTGTGTCACTGCTAGATCTAAGCGGTGAACCCTCCAAATCTGTTTCTCCATTTCATTCCATCCAGAACCGACACACAAAATTTTGAACATTCTCACAGAAATCAGAGTGATCAGGACATTGACTGGGGGTGGTGGTCCAGAGCCCACCAGGGGAGCTGCCAGCTCAGCCCCACGTGATGCAGCTAAGCTTTGTTGCATTTTAATTCCAGTTCTATTTAAATTCCTTTCATGCAAGCCTCACAACCAAAGGAAGTCCCAGGACCAAAGATATTTCAGATGAAGGTTGGATTGAAATTAGTCTTTCTCCCTGAAAGAGAAAGTTGTGGCTCTTTGAAAGCAAATGCCAAAGCAAATATTTGAAATGGTGTCATAAACTGTTAAAACAGACCCCCCAGATAAGTGTGTTTAGACATCCAGATGTGTGTTTAGAGGAGTGGCATTATAGAATAGATAATTCCACCAATCACCATAGTCAAGATAAGCCACCTGCATACCTACATTGCAAAATAACACCAAATATTAAAAAAAAACACACCAAAAACAACCCTACCTTCCTTTACATTTAAATTTGCACCAAGAAAACTCACTGTTCACTCATTTCTTTTGGTACTGTAGTGCTAGTCTGTGAGAAAACCAAGCCTTAAATTGGGACTTATCTGATTTTTCCCAAAGAAGTGTCTCAAACTCTGCTAAATTTCACAGCAGTAAAGAACCCTGATCCCTTAAGGCAGCAAAACCCAGGTCAGGGACAATGTTGATCCACAACTGCAATGCTCCAGCATCGTTCCAAGGCATAAAGGATGAGGGACTGTTTGGGGAATCTACAAGAAGAATTACTGGGTCTGTGGCTCTGCAGGAGATGTCTTTCACTGGCTGCCAGACCCATCTACAGCACTGCAGCTGGTGACATCTGTAGCTGCTTTCTAAGCCCAGTAGACATTATTTAAAACATCACTCTTCAATAGATTTCTCATCTCAAGTGGTTTTTATCTGCTTGTAAAATTGAGATTTTAAAAGGGAGAGACTGCTGAAGGGCTGGAAATCCTGAAGGAGAGATTTGGACACAAAATCTAGGAGACTGTCAGGGTCGTTTGACACAGAGCATGGGAAGCGCTTGGGGCAGAAGCTCCAGCCACTCCGAGCTTTGCCAGCTCCCCCTGTGTTGTCCACCACGGTTCCCTCCCTTGAAACAAGACTGCTCTCCCAAGGGCCAAGGAACAATGATCCTTCAGTTGTCTTAAATTAGAGTCGCACAGACTTCCTTAAACAGACCCTGCACTTATCCCAGTGGGTTATTTTTATTTTTTTTTGTACCTTTTCCTACAGCAATTGCTTCAGAGGGCATGAGGAAAGCAGAAAAGAAAATGAAGGAGGCAGCAGTGTTGTCCTCAGCTCCCTGCAGGGGACTGGGAGCCAGACACTTCAAGCCTGATTCTGATCCTGCCTCGAACTTACTGTGTGGCCTCCAAAAACTTACAATAACAATTCAGTATTACTTCACTTAAATGTTGGTCCCTGTCTGAGGCTTTAAAGTAGAGAAGGGTTTTCAGAAGTAATTTCTAACTTGGGGTGCTGGGCTTCATTTGGACCCTTCCGACTCACCGAAAGTCAAAAGAAATTATGCTGTAAATCATCTTTGAAAACAGCATCAGGTCAGTGAATTCACTGAGTGCCATAAGACCGCTAGACACCACTGACCTTCTCTGGGGTTGCAGGGAGAATGGAAACACTCATCCTTTCCTTGCTCTGCCCTTCCTTTCTCTTCCCAGGACCGGGTGAGACAGGACTATCCATGCACATGTCAACTCCCTCCGATCCTTTCTGTCCCCATTCTCACACTGTAATCAATCACACATAGCCCTGGGCTGGCAGGATAAACAAGAGTCTCTGGAGCTGGTAGACTGTCATCCCATCCTTTTCAAGGAACGGCTTTCATCCCCGATAATCGTAAAGATTTGGGATGTTTTATCTGAGGGAGGATGGACTCAAAGAGAGGAGCGTGATGAAAACACTTATGGATGATATTGGGAGAGACACAGGGTGTCCCTACCCTGTGAGTGAGCTGATGGCTGCCTTTGGTAGCCAGTTTAGAGAAGAGCAAACCCCCAGGAACACTCACTGTCCATCTTTTCCAAAATCCGCCGGAGCAGGAGGGAGTGGCCACGCAGGTTGGAATTCCAAGAGGAGAGGCGCCAGCCCCAGGGCCCTGCCCCTGGCAGCTCAAGGGCCAGGCTCTGCATTCCAGCTCCAGCCCAAACACGGCACATCTGACTGTCTGGGCTGAAAGCACGGCACTCACTCCGTCCCATTCAAGCTGCATTCCCCAGCAAGTGCCGGAGGACTCTGGCACAGCCCAGCCTTTGCGCGTGTATCACGTTCTGCTCCGATTCTGCCCACTGACACAGGAACACTTTCCAAGAATGACAGCCAGGGAGACTTAAAATAACCCAGAATCAACACCGGGGCCAGGAACCATCTTGAGAGCATGCAAACACTGTGCTGAGCTCCAGCACAAGCTTCAGGATTTTCTAGCTGAGCCCTGTCTCCCTCCTCAGGTGGAAAATGCTCACACGTCCAGCTCTCACAGCTATTTGTCTACAGATGAAACCACAAGCCACAATGACGCTGCACAACAAGAGACTGAGCGTGACACCATCCCATTAGCAACAGTCATCATGTAAAAAAGCCATTAGAGACAATAACCTCTCAGTACAGCCCAGAGCACCGACAGGTAGAAGGGAGGCAAAGGTGACTCCAGGGTCAAAACCTGAGTCAACAGTGTCCCCATAGCCATGGTGGAAAGCCCAGCAACAGCCATCCCACCAGGTGAATGCCAAGCATCACTCCCACAAGCAGGTAGGGTGTAGATGGCTCTTCACTCTCCTGGCAAGCGAGCCCTAAGGCATGATGATCCCCTTGCAGAGCTCAGGGCACAGCCCTCTGCTCCGTTGTCCCCTGAGGCATGAGCTTGCCTCCTACCACAGATCTGCAGAGCAGACTCCTTCCCGAGCTCAAGGAAAGGCCATTCTGTCAGCATGTCTCTATGTGCTATGATAACAACCCAAGTTCTGCTTTGAAAAATAGAAAAGAACATTAAACGTACCCTCGTAAAGTGTCTTGGCCTCTTCTTCTCACTCTGTTTGCTGGCTGTCTTTCCTCATAGCCTGCAAATCTGTCTGTCTGCAAGTCCCCTTCATATTGACCCTGGGCTTGTTCCACATACATAACTGCCGTACATCCCAGCATGAACCTGGCCAGCCATAATACCCCCATGATGGCACGGATTCCTTGATTCCCCCGGCTGCCCCGAAAGCTTCTTCCAGCTGGAGGGTTTCTGCTGCCTTGGTAGAGGATGGGTTTTGGCAGCAGCCCCTGAGTGCCGTGGTGCCGTCCTGCCGTTCTCTTTCTAGAGGCAAAAAAGGAGGAAAGAGAGAGACAAAAGTGTTCTTAAAGGCTTTCACATTTTAAAAAATGATTGATCACCCCAGGCGGCCCCTTCCCAGAGTTAATACAGTGGGGTCAGACAGTCACAATGAGTTGGCTCCTTGTACATGCAGCCAACACGTTCACAGCATCGCTCCCCACCACAGCATCACCAAACATTTCTTTCCCAAGAGCTGGGAATCAAGAGAAGATCTCCAAGGCTCATGGTGCTGCTCTTGCATCTATTTTGCTGCCCTTCTGATTGAGAAACCAAGAGTGACAAAAGCACACCCGTCCTGTGCCTGCCCACGGTGGTGGGTTATGGTTCAGAAGAGCAACCAGAGATGCAGGACTACGAAGCAAGAGGAGAACTTTAAGAAAGAGCAGATCCTA
The DNA here is from genome assembly GCA_025769975.1 of Gallinago jamesoni. Taxonomy (NCBI): domain Eukaryota; kingdom Metazoa; phylum Chordata; class Aves; order Charadriiformes; family Scolopacidae; genus Gallinago; species Gallinago jamesoni. The sequence continues at coordinate 2,523,558 of JAOQGH010000014.1, read as the reverse complement.
TTTACGGACCATCTTCCCAGGTCCTACAGCTCTAGTTTACAGCATCATACTCCAGACAGGCCATGGCACAGAGATCAGTTGCTAGAAAACCATCTCCCCAGATATCTGGTAATTCCAGCTGGCTGAGGGGAGCAGGCTGCTGGCAAATCCATCAGAGGGACATGCTGACCAGAGCTGAGGTGGGGAAAAGGGTCATTGTGGGATCCTCCATGGAGGATTGTGAGCTGGGGCTAGAGCATGAAGACATGGTGCATTAAGCTAAGCCTGGTTTGCATGGAGGGAGAAGGAAAAGAGAAGAAGGTGGAGGGATGGATGTAGAAGAGCTCCTGAGCTGGGACAGGCAGCTGATTATGAGAGGCCACAGGAAGGGAGATGGTATGGGGTCCAAAGCCTCTGTGGAGGGGCGAGAATGGGCCAATGGAGGCAGAAAGGAGACCCCTCACACCTCAGGGCTGGGGTAAGCTGGGGTACGAGATGGCCATAGCAGGGCAGGGGCCAGAGCAGAGTTTGGCCCTGAATCACTCCAGGGGAGGTCCTCATCCCCCAGAGAAATTCCATCCTGATGAACAAGGCCCCTTCCAGAGAGAAAAAGGCAGGAGCTCAGCTTCTCCTGGGGGTGGGTGACATGGTGGAGGGGACCCATGGGCCCAGGGTGAGCAGGGCTGAGGGGAAGAACCCAGGCCATGGGGCTCTGAGGGGATACAGAACCCATGGCCACCCCTAGAGCGGCTTTATTTTAGTCCTTACAGGACTGCGGGGCTCCAGGTAACGAGGGGCAGAAGAGAACGGCGACAGGTATGGACCCTGGCCCAGCAGGGAGCCCCCAGAGCCGGGCGGCCATCCTGCGAGCCCCTGCTGTGAGGAGGCGGCCGGCCTTGGGCTCAGCCTGAGGGGTGCCGGGAGCTGGCAGGGCTGCGAGGCCGGGAGAGGAGAAATCCCGATGAAAAGGCTCTGTAAAACACACGGTGCTCCACAGACTGCACCCCCTCCTTCTCCTCCTCCTCCTCCCCCAGCCCCATCTTCCCCCGTCCCCCCCCCCCATTCCCCTAAATTCCAGCCTGGCATGTGAAAAGGGGGAGCCTTTCCTTCCTCCTCCCGCCGGCAGAAGGTCAGGAAGCATCATTTCTCACCTCAGGACCCCAAAAGTTTGTTCCTTCAGGGAGGAGGGAATCCTCCTGGGTCTCAGAGTGGAAATATTCAGCCGCTTTCAGCGCCCGCTCCTGCAGGGAGGGATGGGGCCCCCGAGCCTCCCCTTACTGTCCCCCTGGCTTTCCCACAGCAGTTCCAGCCCAGCCTCAAAGCAGGGGAAAAAAAAAAAAAAAAAGAAAGAAAAAAAAAAGAAAAAAGCAACCCAGACAAGGCAGAAAATGTGTCTGAACCAAAGGAAAAAAAAAAAAAATTTAAAAAAAAAAAACCCGAACCACCCCACACCGCACACTTCCCCCAGTGTCCCAGCTGGGAAGCTCTCAGCTCTCGAGGGCATGCATTTTTCAGGCTCTAATATTTCAAACGCGGGGAAACGAGAGAGCAGGAGTGGGAAGGGAAAAAGGCAGGGCTGGGAGCAGAGGCAGAGACAAAGAAACTGCCCTTCCTGCAGCCTGGAGAGCTCTGCGGCTCCCGACACACGCCTTGGCTACCGAGGGCTGGGACACGGCTACTGCCCGCCAGACAAAAGGCAGAGGGTTTCCTCTGCTCCCGAGGTATGGCACCGATGGGGGGAGAGAAAAAAAAAAAGTGGCTAAAAGCCCCAAGTTTAGGTACTTCGGGAGATTTCCAGCCTTGGTGCAGAAATTTAAACTGAAGAAAAGTCCAGATGCACCCGTTTCCTCGCGGAGAAAGCAGGAGCATGACAAATGATCAATACACAGGCACGTACTCTCCGAGCCTTCACACACGTCTTACTAAGAGAGTATGGAAAAGTCATTTACACCATCAAAAGAGAGGGTTTTTTTCTAAAAAAAAAAATTTAAAAAAGGCTTAAAAACTATTTTCAGCTCTGAGAAACTCCATCAAACACCACTTGTAAGAAACACGCTGACAAAGCAAAGAGAGAATCAATCACTAAATCAGGTTTTAAACTGGTTTGCAAAGTTTGGAGGGAATCAGGAAAGACGGTTCAAACCCATGCCTTTGAGTGTGCAAATAAAATCAATCAATTAAAAAAAAAAGTGCAAAACCACAATAAAATACAATTAGGCAGACAAACAATTAGGCAGATAAAGAGAAAGAAATCAGCTCTTAGCTATGCAGCTCTGGATTTAGTCTGAAACTGTTCAAATACCTTTACGTCCTGGAACTGGTGATGTGCCCAGAGCTCCTTTGTTTAGTGGAGATCTGGGCAGAAAAGAAGGGAATAAAACCCTCACTCTTGAAGGAGAGAAGAAAAGGTACAGCCTCATCCAAATTGGACAGGGGGAGGGCCTTGTGGCGGGGAAAGGGGTGCAGGAGGAGTGGGAGTAGCGAGAGGACAACCCTACCGCATTCTTCAGCCAAAAGTTTGTAGCTTCAAGGAGGGGCTGGGGGAGAGGTTGGGTTTTAGCAAGAGAGAGACGTCTGAATGCCGACACGATTATCACCTAGCCATTCCTTTCCCAGCCCAGGGCTCGCCTGGGTCGGTTAATTAGGGACCGCTTTCCGTTCAGCTGGATGCGGTGAGGGCTTGTCCCAAATTTAGGCTGGAGCTGCAGGAGGCAGGAGGGCATTAGTAACAGTGACTTCACTTCAAAAGAGTTGGGGAAAAATAATTCGGTTTCAATTTGGAGCTTATTCTTCATTTATTTTATTGTTTTTTTTTAAATGATGGCGTGTTAACAGAAGGGGGAGGAAAAAAAAAAAAAAGAGATTTCAAGTAAAAGGCAGTTTTCCTGCTGATGATTTTCCTGTACTTAGTGCAACTAATGTGAAACAATTCAGGAAAGACAGATGGCTTGAAGGATAGGTGACCCAGCCCGGGACCTTCACACTCAAAAGTTACCTCAGCTCCAGAGAAGAAAACCTTTGAAGTTAAAAGCATTTTTGCTTTTTCTCAAAACACATATATTTAAAAAAAATATATTTAAAAATAGTAGTATGTTTGTGATATTAAGTCTTTCTTCCAAGGGAGAACTTTGTCTGAATGTCAGCTCTGAGTCTAATTCCACTCTTTTGCTCTGTGCAAAAAAAAAAAAAAAAAAAAAAATCTTTCCTCTGCCTCGTGCTTTAGGAATTGTTACTGGTAGCTTTTCTTAAAATAAGAGATAATAAAGTGCACATGGCCCTCCTCCTCTCCGAGGTCCCTCTGCTCCGTGCCACCGCACGCCTGCAACTCCTCCAGGAGGTGGAAGTTTCCCCCACATGGACGGATGGCGGTGGCAGAAGTCTCCCCAGAAAGCCCCCCCAAAATCGAGCAGCTTTTCAGGTCAAAGAGGCTGGGAGAAGTTTCTGCACCAAATGGAACCCAAACGGCTGCGTCCAACGCGGAGGGCGAGGCGAGCGCCTCCTGATTATCCCACCATCTGGCCTGGAGCTCCGTTACCTCTTTACACCCGGCAGACGAGGGTTCAAATGCAGCCATCGGATCGGTTCGCCGAGGTGCAGAAATTCCAGGGCAAGCCCCAAGCCAGCGGGAGAGACTCTCAGCCCTTCTCCTCCTGCCACCCTTTGAAACGTCCTCGCTGCCTGCTTTGTTCTTTGGGCTCGTCCTAATCAACCCCCCACCGGCTTTAGAGAAGTCAGAATGATGCTCAGCCTAATTAACAGCGAGCTCGCAGAGGCTAACAGGGAAAAGGCAGAGCTGGTTTTCACAGGCAGCCAATAATGGAGCGTTGCAAGGAATGCAGCTCTGTCAACGCGTCTGCACTGCTCCGTACAGCCCCACGAGACACAAAAAACTGTTTCCCGGGCCCAATCCTGCCACAGTTTCAGTTTAAAAAAATAAATGGAGACTTCACCTGGTTGAGAACGGCAGATCTGGAGCATCATCCAGAGCAGAAGAGCAGCAAGAGCCCAAAAAAAACCTACATTTTCCTCTCTCTCAAGGGCAAGTTGGTGACAATTGCTGAGGCAAAAGATTCCCTTCCCAGTCTAGTCCAGTTTAGTCCTTGCTAACTCCTGTATCGTGGTCGTCATGTTTATGCGGACACTTAAAGGCATCCTGACACCTAGAAATGCCCACAGCCTCTCTGTTATATTTGCAGAAGCGCCCAGAAATCCATCTCCAATTTTTGACCACCAAATATTTAAAAAGAAAAAAAAAAAAAAAAAGCCCAGACTTTCAAGTGTCCAAAGCAGGTGACAGTACATAAACAGAGAAGTTTTCTTGTTTCTTTTCCAGGTGCTAAACAAACCACAGATCTTTTCTTTTAGAAAGCATTTGTAATGCCAGTTCGATTTTATTTGGGTCTGGGGTGCCTGGACTAGTGAAGACTGTTCTTTGTGCGTAGAATGGATGCTATCCCGTGTCTCACCCCCTGGCATGATCCTGCTCAATCCCCTTCCCTGGTTAATTCCCACGTAACCCATCCCAGAGAACACAATTAACATTTCCTGGGTCTGTGTGCTCCGCTCTCTCAGCGGGCTCCCCATGAGGGCTGCGGTGGGACACAGCCCTGCAAACGACTGCCACGCCAGGGAAATACACTTTTTTTTTTTGTCCCCTGCATTCCACTTCGGAGGGTTAAGAAGCATTTTAATCCCTCCAACATATGCAAACCTCTACGAACACGATGCTTTTAGCTCCCTCCCTGGTTTTCTTGAGCAGGGCTTTTCAGCACAGCTGCATGTGATTAGGGCAGAGCGAGCCCCAGCAAGATCTCCTTCAAAGTCTCATTCAAGCCACCAACCAGTCCTTTATTTCCCTGCCATCAAACCCTTGTTGCCAGCCACAGGGAGTTACAAACACTTGTTTACCTTTGTCTAGTTCCCCATCTGTTATCCCCCTGGGTGGCTGGGTGCTTTGGTGGCGGTTTCGTGCCCGATAAATCATTCCTAGATCTACCTGGTCCTAGGTAGTGTGAAGAAGGCAACTGGACCTGTTGGAGCAGAGCCAGAGGAGGCCATGGAGATGCTGGGAGGGCTGGAGCTCCTCTGCTGGGAGGACAGGCTGAGAGAGTTG
>JAOQGH010000014.1:2491848-2505893 GCA_025769975.1 Gallinago jamesoni | reverse complement strand
ATGAGGTCTCCCCTCAGCCTCCTCTTCCTCAAACTAAACAGCCCCAGCTCCTTCAATTGCTCTTCATAAGATTTATGTTCCAGGCCCTTCACCAGCTTCGTTGCCCTCCTCTGCACTGGACTTGCACTCCTCTGCACTTATATGGGTTTGGAAGAGACCTCTGGAGATCATCTAGTCCAACCCCACTGCCTGAGTGAGTCTACCTAGAGCACATTGCTAGAGGAACTTGTCCAGGCAGGTTTTGAATGTTTCCAAAGAAGGAGACTCCCCCATCTCTCTGGGCAGCTTGTTCCAGTGTTCTACTGCTCTCACAGGAAAGAAGTTCCTCCTCACGGTTAGGTGGAACTTCTTCTACTCAAGTTTGTGCCCATTTCCTCTTGTCCTGGCCCTGGGCACCACTGAGAAAAGACCGTCCCCATCCTCCTGACACCCTCCCTTGAAGAATTTGTAAGCATTGATTAGATCCCCCCGAAGTCTTCTCCTCTCAAGACTCAAAAGCCCCAAGTCCCTCCACCTCTCCTCATAGGAGAGATGCTCCAGGCCCTTAATCATCTTTGTGGCTCTTTTCTGTACCCTCTCCAGCAGTTCCCTGGACCAGCTAAAGGGTGGTGGTTGAGCTAGTATCAGTCCACACTTCTGGAGCTTGCTGGAGTAGCGAGGTTTCATAATCACGTTTGGTTCAAGGACAGTATGGATGTAACAGAGAAAACCTTGGAAGAGCAGATACTGCAGGAATGGCATCAGTGGGGTGTCAGCTAAACATTTTAAGAGTTGAGACAGTCATGAATACGGATCGTGAGCATATAATAATATTTATAGCTCTGTGACCTTCCCAGCTACCATCAGAGGCGCAGATAAAAATGTAAAAGCACCACTAGGAGCATTTGCAGCCCCCAAACTGAGCACATTTTCCACAAGGATAAAGACAGGGCCATCAAAGGGAGGGAGCTGAGGCCCAGTGGCTGTAAAAGGGACCTGCAGAATGGATCAAAGGCCTGAAGGAAGAGCCTGGCACAGGGTGGGGAGAGCTGATCCACTCCGTTTACCAAAGCAAAAGGAAGTCTGAGGGATAAATCAGTTGCCATGCACGGGGAGAGAAAGGGGAGAATGTGGGATAAAAAAAGTTTTTTATCATTGGGGAAAAAAAAAAAAACGTGATCAGCTGGAGGCCAAAGTCAGATGATCCCAAATGAGAAATAAGGAAAGCATTTTTAACAGTAACAGTGATTTAGCATTGCAACAAGCTGCCGAGGAACTCATGGATTCCCTGGTCCTTGGTGCCTGAGTGACGCTGGGTATCTCGCAGGAGGAAACGCACGAGTCAAATTGAGTGATTAGGCTTAGGACCAGGATAAATAGGTGAAATTCAGTAATCTCTGATATCTATGAGGTCACTCTAGATGATCTAATATTCCCTTGTGGCCTCAGGCTCTGTGAAGCTGTATAACCATGGTAATGTCATCACACCTGTCTGTGCGACGACTTCCCGATCCCTCCCCAGGCTGTTCACCCACATAAAAATGACAACTACGACATTGACAATTTCAGCTACAAATATGTGAATACACATTTTCCCTCAGTTTCCTCCCCTGAACCTATATCTCTGGGTGTCCCTGTCCAAATTCGTACTCCAAACTTTCCCTCTATGTCTGTATTTTTAATATAAGACTTTTAATATAAAATTGAAGACCTCTGTTAAAGACCAGAACTGGTTGTTCTTCTTTGCTTGTGCTACTGGAGAGTTTACAATGAGTCTATTCAAGGGTCAGCCTCCTCATTTAAGAAACAATATTCCATGTGTGTGTATTTCAGCACAGAGATCTGAGATACTTCCAAAGCTGCCACCTACTTGGTCCATCACACTTGGCCTCAACAAAAAGCTGAATTGTGAACCTCCCTGACGCAGCTTTGAGCCATTTCCACGCATCCTGTCCCTGGATCCCAGGGAGAAGAGCTCAGCACCTCCCTGTCCACATCCCCTCCTTGGGAAGCTGCAGAGAGCCATGAGGTTGCCTCTCAGCCTCCTCCTCTCCAAACAAAACCAACCCAGAGTGCTCAGAGGATGTGCCTTCCAGTCCTGTCGCCAGCCTGGGTGTCCTCCTCTGGACACCTAATGGGTGGTGGAGACCCCAGAGACCTGCTAACTCTCCTGTGGGTCCCAGCAGAAGGCGAGGGTGATGTAGCTAAACCATAAATCTGCATCACCAGTGGCTCAAGACATCTCTATATCTCGCTGGATGAACCCACACTGGACAGGTCTGCTCCAGATTCATCTTAGGGGACATCTCCAGGGAAGATTCTCAATCTAGAGCTTGAATTCACATTTTCTGCAATGAGCCAGAGGTGAATTTTCTCCTGTTTTTTTTTCACCCTGGAATTTTCTCTTTCCCCATTTCCTTTCAGTCCCATCTCTTGTGTTTCCTCGGACGTTTCTGCAGGGACACAAAGCAAGGCCATTCTGCAGGAAGCTCGTGTCTTTCCTGCAGCTGCATATCACCCAGTGTGTGCTGGGCTTCCTGGTCCTACTCACTGGAGACATGAGTTCATTCAGGCTCCCTCCGGCTAATCACTAACAGGCATGGAAAAAACCCCTCACACACCAGAGGAGAACATAAACATCAATGTGATGTGCACAAGCTTATGAAGACAGGACTATGTGAAACACATGGTTCCATTTTAATAAATACTCTTACATTTCCAGTGCTTTTTTCTTCTTTTTTTTTTCCTTCTTTTTTTTTCTCTTTTTTTTTTTTTTTGTTTTTTATGGCTTGTTACCGAGCTGTGAATAGCAGTGCTTGTTTGGTTGTTATTGTTGTGTTTTATGAGGACAATACCATGTCCATAGCCACAGACATCAGATATTTTGGTGGGGAAGATAAGCTTCCGGCAAGAGCTCTTGGCTCCTGCCCAGCTCTCTATTAACTCCTTCTGGGATCGCTCAGGGTCTGACAGCCGGGGGTGGGCAACAACGGAGTGGTCAAGAAGCCCCATATGCTCTGAAATATTTTATCTAATCTTCCCTCTTAAACTATTTCAGCCCCCTCCAGTTGGATTCTTCAAAGTCCTTCGTGCTTTCTTTGTGCTCGCAAGCAATTTCCTGGCAGCCTTCGGTGTGCAGGGAAGAGTTCCGTCTGCCCAGCGGAGACAAAAGGTGGTGGACGTACGTAGCATAAAGGCCCGTATGAACCTCTGTGAGCACCTGCCTCGATGAACTAGTGTTTGATCAAACGTGAGTGTGCATGGGGGAAATAAATGGAGAAAAGATAAAGTTTTCTTCTTATACAAACATACGCGATTCCATTAACAGGCTCTGTAGCTGCAGGGATGAAGTTTGGATGATGAAGGTGATCAGAGGGCTGGAGCTCCTCTGCTGTGAGGACAGGCTGAGAAAGTTGGGGGGTTTCAGCCTGGAGAAAAGAAGGCTTGGGGGAGACCTTCGAACCCCTTCCAGTCCCTAAAGGGACTTCAGGAAAGCTGGGGAGGGACTCTTGGGCAGGAATGGGAGAGATGGGACAAGAGGGAATGTTTTAAATGGAAAGAGGGGAGATTGAGATGAGATGTGGGGAAGAACTTTGGTGTAAGGGTGGTGAGAGCCTGGCACAGGTTGCCCAGAGAAGCTGTGGCTGCCCCATCCCTGGAGGGGTTCAAGGCCAGGCTGGAGGGGGCTTGGAGCATCCTGGTCTGGTGGGAGGTGGCCCTGCCCAGGGCAGGGGGTGGCACTGGGTGGGCTTTAAGGTGCCTTCCAACTATGATTCTATGATTCTAAGGGGAAACTGACACAAGGCAGGACCAGATGTGTGGGCTGGACTCAACCTTCCTGAGCTTTGGCACAGGGGGACTTGGACTCTCCAGGTGTGACAGTGGTTCTGCTCTTCTGCCCAACAGCCCCCTCCAACACCTTCCTTCCCTACAGGTGTCCCAGAGTTTACTGTAGATGTGGGTTAGACCAGGTGCCTCTGAGTTGGCTCCTGGATACTTGGAGACAGTGGGAAGAAAGGGGAGATGGCAGAAGGATGGGCAGAGGCCAATGAGCTGGATGAGGAACGTGCCAGAGCCCCCAGCAAGGCAGCCAGACACAGTCCTGCTTGGCTCGTCCCCATCAACCTTCATCACAAGGCTCAGGGTGATCAAGCTGCTTCTTCTTCAAAGAAGAGGAGCCACATTTTGTTGCTGCATCTGTCAGGGAGCTCAGGCCATCTATTTTCATGTTATTTGCTTTCTTGGGATGTGAACTCTAAATGACATGGATGCATGGACTGGTTTTTCAGGGGGAAGGGAACTCGGCACGCTGAAGTTCAGGATGGCTGTTTGGGTACAAAGTCATGGGACTGGCCTCTTCCTCCTCCTCCTCCTCCTCCTCCCACGCGTCTGGTCATGCTGTGTTTGCCAACCTCCTCCATGACAGCAGCATTGTTCCCACTTCAAAAGCCCCACCAAACACAATCCAGCCTTCATGAGCGCCGGTCTACAGCAGAGCATAAACAGGCAGAGCTCCTCGCAGGCAGGGCCAGGAGGCCAATTTGCAAAGACATCCCAGGGATAAGGAATCCTGTCTGAGAGCTAAAGCATCCATGGCTGGAGGGGTGGAACCCCAGAAAAGTCACGTTCTCTGAAATGCTGTATTAAGTGTTGCTGCTTTTAACATGGGGGCATGAAATGTTGTCTTTCTGGGTTGAGATTAGACAACAGTTTGTGGATAAAAACCAAGGAGAGAGCGGGTACAGTCAGGGGAATAGGACCATGGGACAGAGGTAGCTTTGCAAAGGGAAGGAAGGGATGGGACACATCGCCAGCACAGCAGAGGAGGGAACACGCAGGGATCAGAGAGCCCCTCATATGCCTGATTACAGATTCCTCAATATCCCTCCTTGGCATTTCTCATTGAGCAGCCAACCTCCCACCGCGAGCCTGGGATTCCAGCTGCCTGGTGAAGTGGATGAGCACGGGCACTCGATGGAAAGAAAGAAGGAAAATTCAAACTAGACCTAGTCCCACTGCTTTGGGACAGTCTGAAACAGCTATGGGGGGGCGGGGGTGTTAGAGGATCATGGGTTCCTCCTTCATAGTAAAGGCTGAATCCACTTTTCAAACGGTTTATTTATGTGTATATATATATTGCTGGAGGAAAGGAATCAAATTAACCAAAAAGCAAATATACCAGCATGATTTGAATCTTTCCCAGCGAGTGGATGAAGGCCAGAGTAGCACAGAGAGAATTCAGATGCCCAGAATATTAGTACTGATTTCTGCACGATGCCATTCCCCTGCGCGTGTCTTCTGCAAGACCCTTCACCCCAAACCAGCCTCTTTTTCTGCTTCCTGTGCTATTCCCGTTACAGTTTCTTGTTCGTAAGTAGGGAAATGAATCTGCTCTAATTGCTTATGTTTTCCCCATCACTAAAAAGAAGTGCCTTGGAACAAACCCCAAGCACTCGGCGCTGATGGTACAGTGTCTCTGCCCAAGTCAAAAGGGAGAGAAATCCCTCAATAAAGGCTCGCAGGAGCTCGGAAAGGACTCGGGTCCCATCTGCTGACTCAATCGGTATTTCCCTGTGCTGCACCACCTCCAGCGCTCACGAGGCTGGGATGTACAACCCTCTCCTCCTGCGCTCCTCTTACAACTGAGCCCCATCCTCTCCCCCTTCCCTCTCCCCTCCCATAGTTGGACAGAACTATGTTTATTTTGGTAGCCACTCGAAAAGCCCATTTTCTGCCGGCTGCAGGGAAAGAGGGTTCGTTGAATGAAAGGGGATAGAGGGAAGTGCCCGGGTTAAATGGGGGGCAGTGGGTCTCCTAGCCCTAAACATCATCCATGGCTGCTGTGCCACACTGGTGTTCCAAGAGACCGCAGGCAATATCAAGGGGAAATCAGGCTTTTCCAGCTTTCACCAACATCAGTAGGATTCTGCCCACTTCCTAGAACATTCCTGGAACTGAGGATTGCAGAGGTGCAGTTCTCCAAAGCCGTCACGTTCCATGTGGAGAGCTGCCACGGCGCTGAGCTCAGGGTTGAGCTCTGCTCCCAGCCCACAACTGCTTCCAAGCTCTTGGCCACTTCCCCACTCCACTCATTTGGATCTGCTGGGGTTAGTCTGAGCCTTTCTGCCTCAGCACTGGGGAGAGAATACAGAAGTCCTGCTTTTTTTCAAACTGGCCACTGCGACATAGCTAACCAGGTTGTGAGAGATGCAGAGAGAATCCCTTCACAGCTCAGGTGGAGAACAGCCCGTTGTGGCTCAAGGAACAGCAGCTGCAGGTATTCATAGAATCATAGAATCATAGACTGGTTTGGGTTGGAAGGGACCTTAAAGCCCACCCCGTCCTACCCCCTGCCCTTGGCAGGACACCTCCCACCAGACCAGGTTGCTCCAAGCTCCCTACAACCTGGCTTTGGACCCTTCCAAAGATGGGGCAGCCACAGCTTCTCTGGGCAACCTGGGCCAGGCTCTCACCACCCTCACACCAAACAAGTTCTTCCCCACATCTCATCTCAATCTCCCCTCTTTCCATTTAAAACCATTCCCCTTGTCCCATCGCTCCCTGTCACCACCTTGCAATTAGGCTACACCCACTCTGCCGTGGTGCACACACACCACGAGGCGGCTCCTGATCCGTCCTGACTCCGATTTAAAATAACCCTGCATTTAATAATTCACACAAGGAGAACATATCCTCTTGCATATATTGGGAATTGGAGAAATATGAGAAATATAAATTACACCCTGACACACTGAGATGTGTTCTGCACTTCAGTTGCTCTATTGATGTACTTGTAGACCCTGTTCCGGTGGTAGAAAACGGGCAGATGACAAGAAATTCATTCTGTGCCAGTCTGGGGTAGAGAACAATAATCCAAAATGTTACAAACTGGTAAAAAAATATTACAAGGTCAATCCCTCACTTCCTTTTTTCTACCAACCCAACCTACAGGCAACAAGAACATTTCCCAGACAGTGATAACCCCAGCTCTGGGCAGGAGCAGAGCATAGTAGAAAATCTGACAGCTGTAGCTACCCTTAACAGAGCAAAGGAGGCTTTAGAAGAACGTGAGGGAATAAAAACCCATGACAGCAGCTGAACTGCCTTCATTCATAGAGCAAAGGCTTAGAAGAGACAAAATGCGCTGGGAGTGATATCTCTCCACTTTATTAGAGCCTCTGAGATGGTTGATAGCCTCGGAGAGAAACCAGAGAAATAGCTAGCTACTGCAAGATGGATATGAAAGAAATTAAAAGAGTGAAGGCAGAGCAGTTTGAAGGGGTCGGTGTGATGCCAGGAGAGGAGTCGGACAATCATTGCTGGAGAGATCGGAGGATCCCCAGAGTTTCAGGTTCACATGCAACAGAGCAACCAAAAACCCAGTTGGGTTGAGCTTGGACATCTCCCAAGAATCTCTGGTTTCCGGCAAGTCGGAAATAAAACAAACCATTCTCGTGGTATTTACCCTCTGCGGTCAGACAAAAACAAGCAGCAAGGGAGCCTGAATTTGCCATTTACAAATGAGCAGAAGTTTTTCACAGCCCAAGAACTCTCCATTTCTGGTCAAAACCTATGCCAGTTCTTGGACTATTTAATCTGATGCAAATTATCTGTTCCAGCTCCGTGCTGACAGACTCAGTTATTACCTGGGAGGAGGGGCTGGAATCAAACCCAAGCTGACCCACGGACACGGTACTGAAGACAAGAAAAACACACACACACACCCTGCATTCAGTACAGCCAGAGAAATGGGAGAAGCTGGAGGCCAGGAAAACTGGGTGAGTCATTCCCATTGACCAAGAATATCCCAATGGAAATAAATCTGAAAGTAGCTACTACCCAGGTGGAAAGCACTGATTAGAAACCACTAATTTTGCCATTGCACAAAGTAGCTGTCAGACCTGGAAGAAGCAATAACATGAGCAACACACATCTTCTGCCCAAAATGTTGCCTTGCCTCCTCCCCCGTTCGAGGTCACATTTTGATTGACAACTTACACTGGTTTGGGCTGGGATAAAAGCAATTTTCTTCATAGTAGCCCATACGGTGTTGGTTTGGATTTGTGACTAAAGCAGTGTTGATAACACAAAAATGTTTTAGTTATTGGTGAATAATGATTACCCAGGATCAAGGAGGGATTTTTTGGTATGTGATAACCAGCCAGGAACCCTCTTGGTTCTTCACTTGCCCTGAAATTCCTAAAACACTGAGTCTGTCCAGCTGCACTTCTAATCTCTTAACAGGGCAAATTTTTAAGGTAGCATGATTTGGGGAATGGGGATAAGATCACCTCTGTAAGGCTGGATTTCACTTGGTTAATATATGACCATGACCTTTCTTTGACTTCTAGCATCACTGGTTCTTGGTATCAACTGGCTCCCAAGGTAAACTTAATGAGTGTTGGGTTTCCTCTCAAGTTAATGATCCTGCAGTTGCCGATGTCACATTTTTCTTATGAAAAGTCACCCTTCCAACCTTCTCCAGCCTGTGATCTGGGCTGTGCACACTAGTATATCCCCAAGTTACAGATGCCATTGGAGTTCCTGCGCATTCGCAAGTGTTGTCCTTTGTCTGTCACTGCCAGCCACAGCATGGCCCATCTGCCCTTGATTTTGTCACTCATGGTTTTTCTGTCATACCCCTTTTTCCTACTATGCTGGACATGGCCATCATAAAAGGTCAGAGTGCTGCCTGCTCTTCTGAACCCTTGACATCCATTGGAGAGCTTCCTTTGCATCAGTTCTAACAACTTTATCAAATGTCCTCCAGCAGCCACTTTGTCTAAGGTTCAAGCCATTCCTTAAATTTCCTGCCATCGTTCCCAGACTGCAGTTCTGGCAACGCCTCTATCCATCACCTTTCTTGACCTAGAGCACTAAGTTGCTTCCAATTAAACAGAGTTGTGTTTAATTCAGCCGTTGCTCAGCACCCAACAGGGCCGCTCCCTTCAATACGGAGGTTCCAGCCCATCTTTAATCATGTTACGTGGGTCACTTCACCCCCTAACAACCCATTTCCAGCTGGAGAGCAACCACCCTCCTCAAAGGCCAGCTGCAGGGTGGGAGGCTGGAGGGCAACGTCTCCAGACAGTGCTTCAAGATGAGGAAATGGTGCTCCCAAGAGGCTCGGGTGAGACACACCTTGTATGAGCAAGACTAAGGTCATGATATATTGTACACCTTTGCTGGGGAAGGAAATTCTTGGCTCACACTTAAGACACTTTTTCTGAAGTGTTTGTCACCGGCACTCCCACCAACACATACTCAGGATGGAAAATCCAACATATAAAACAAGGTTGCATCCCCTCTCTGTGTTTGTTGTTATGTTGTTCTGCTTTGGTCTAACCCTTAAATAATCTCCTCCAGTGAGAGAAGCTTTTCTTCAGCTTCTCATATGTCTGGAGACCTCTATTCCAAGTGGAGTCTAGATCTATCAGGAGGGAGAAGTCTTGGAAAAAGTAAAAGCTATAACAGCCTTGGAAATTCTGAAATGCAATCCCCACCCACACATACGCACAGATGAACACACGCTCTGAACCTCCAATCTGCGGGAAAAGAAAGGCATTTTGGAAATAGCATTGGCACTTCCCTTGGTGTCTTTAGTAAAAGCACAATTTTCTTTGAACCCGGTAAAAAGGAAGAAAAAAGAAAAAAAAAGATATCTGAAAAAGCAAGTTACAAGTACACAAAAATGACCACACTGAAATCCACCAAGATCCTCCTACTGATGGTGAAGAGATGTCCCAGAGAAAGTGCAATCTGAGGGATGAAATACCATGTCTCCTCAGTGCCTCCACCACTACAGCTCCAGAAGGAGTTAAATCCATTCATGGACCCTCTGAATCTGCAGGTTACATAATTTCCTTACTAAAATGAGAAGCAGCCTCACCCCATGCCCCAGTCATGTCTTCAGAGCATGAAGACACCTCTAAAGTGACAAACAGATGCGATGAAAAACTGCTCAGAAATTATTTTCCAAAGTCTCTACTCAAGGATGGTTCCTAATGGCGAAAAGAAACTCCACAGAAATTCATTACTGGCACCGCTCTAAATTCAACCGGATCCTCCCTCACACATCGAAGGTTGCAGCAACTTGTAACCACAAAGAACAATCACATCTCCAAGACACTCTAAACTGAACAAACGTAATGATGCCTCCTGCATGTCCCCACTGCAAGAAGAACATCTGTTTCCGATGCAACAGGGAGATATCCTACCACCTAATAGGTTTTGGGAGATTAGAAGGATAATGGAAGACATTTGGAATTTCTGAGTTGCCTAAAATTTTAAATTTTAGCTTCAGGAAGCCTGAAAGGAAGGGGTTGAATTTAAGTATGAATGTGTGCCACATGCAATAAAATTGGGATGAATAAAAGTCACCAGGAATCACAGAAAAGCAGGAATAATTTACATATCCCTTATCAGCTGGAAAATACCACATAATCTGGGTCTTTCTGACACCATCCTTATCTTTGATGCAAAGCTTCTGCACCAACTTGTGCAAGTTTGCTCTCAGTACCAGTCACTGACCCCAAACTCCAGCAGGAAACATTCAGCCTAAATTTGGAGAAGTTCAGGCAACAACCACTCCCTCCCTCCGCAGCTGATCCTTGAGCACCCACATCCCCTCATCCTCCCAGATGTGATTGCAGAAATCAAATCTAAAAAAATAGATTCTTTATCTATTTATCAAGGAGTGGAGTGACAAGACAAGGGGGAACAGTTTTAAATGGAAAGAGGGTAGACTGAGCTGAGATGTGGGGAAGAAGTTTTTTTGTGTGAGAGTGGTGATAGCCTGGCCCAGGTTGCCCAGAGAAGCTGTGGCTGCCCCATCCCTGGAGGGGTTCAAAGGCAGGATGGAGGGGGCTTGGAGCAACCTGGGCTGGTGGGAGGTGTCCCTGCCCAGGGCAGGGGATGGGACGGGGTGGGCTTTAAGGTCCCTTCCAATGCAAATCGTTCTATGGTTCTATGATTCTTAAATATGCCCCCTTGAGAATGCTAGAAAGGGCTCTGTGATGAGGTGAGATCAGTGAAGTGGTGGGTGGTGAAGAGAGAGCAGATCAAGAATAGGAATGTTAGAGTAGACAAAGTGGGGTCCTTGTCCCTTTCCACTGCTTCTCCAGGGTCTCTCTGGCCTCTCAGCGATTGAAGCTGCCACTAGAGAGGGAAAATCCAGCTCAAAGAATATCAAGACTGAAGCTGGTTGTTGTCAACTGTTTCTCTGCTGAAGTCCGGTCCAGAGACATCTGTGGAGGTGAAGTGGGTCCTAAAGAGCCGTTAGCTCTGCTTGGTCTCTGGTTCTTCTCATCCATCTTCCCTATTTTTCTGCCTTTTGATAAGCAGATGAGCTAATTTCCACACTAGAAGGAAAAGCCTGGGTGGAAACCTTGCGTCAGAGAGCGCTGAGCGGAGCAGGGAGAGATGTGGCATCATCCTTGGTGGTGCTCTGACCTCATGGAGCTGTCCATGCATTGGAGAAGATGCTGGCTGCAAGCTCTTAATTCTCCTCTAAATATCAAAACCAGATTAAACGAACTAAATCTCATGGCATCCACAAACATAATCTTGTGAGGCCAACAGAGTCCTCCCAGTGCCCCAGGCAAGGGGCTCCTGGTCCAACTAGCCCAACTGACTACCCAAAGTCCACACCAGGATGAAGCGAGGCCCAAGACCTTTATTCCCCATCAAGGCTGGGGCGATGTCGCCTGATGTTTCCATGTGCTGGGGTTCAATTCCGAGAGGAAAATATGTGACTAAAGCCACAGGGCCCTTCTGCTCCTTTTGGGACTGAACCAAAAATGTACCTCCCCTCCTCCTGCATTTCCCCCTGACACACCTTTCCTTCCACTGGAACATAACCCCAAATAACATGTTGGCCTGACATTAAAGCAAAATGTATAAATATTTTTAAAAAGAGAAGAATTCCTGCCTCTCTAACAGTTTGCTCCAACTAATAGGTTTCAGATGTCCCACATACTTCATTCATTCAGCCCCATTCAGTCTCCTAGGAGCCCCCGCTGTATTTATTAAACACAGCAATTGTGGAATGTTCAGCACTTACAGAATAAAACACACCATTTTAATTATTTTTTTTTCCCAAAAAAAAAGCGTAATTAGAAAGCTTTGTGAGTGACCTAAAACTGTCATTCTGGTTCCAGTCCCAGTGCCCACTCCAGCATTCTGGGCTGTGCCACAGCTTAACCCTTTCCGCATCGTGCAAGCACCCCAAGAACACATTTATTTTATTATATTTTTTTTTTCCAGCCTTAGCAGGATCGTTTCGCCGCCTTCCCCAAGCGCCTCCTTTTCACCATGTTATTATGAAGCATGTACTTTTGGACACTTGGCTCTCAACCACATCTTGTCTCAGTAACTCTTCCCAATGCTAGATGCGAGAGTCAAGCCCCGAAATCCCGCAGGATGCCAGTGCTAATTTCAGCAGCAAAGAGCTGGAGAACGCAAGATCTTTCCTAGAGGGATTCAAATGGAAGCAGACATAATAGAAGAGCCATTTTTCATTACAGCCCTGGCAGGGAGAGCAGAGGAGGATGTCTGGGCTTAGGAGCATTGTAGAGAGAGGCAAGAGATGGGGTTTGTTCCAGTAGAAGTAACCTGCCAGCGCAGGGTGACTGGTCAGAACGGTTTGCTGGAGTCTGGCGCCGTCCCAGCCCTCCTCCGGGGAGAGACACGCGAAAAGCAGATCTTAAAGGGATGATATGAGGCCCTGAGTCAGGGCTGGGAAGATCTGGCAGGAGCCAGAAGAGGAGAAACGGCCTTTGCTTAAGGCCACATCCAGTTTGTGTGACTGATGTGTTTCTTGTCTGGGTCTTGGGTGCTCTCATAGGACTTAACGGCCCCCAACAAGCCTCCCCTGGGGACCCTGGGCCAGGAGCTCCACTTCAGCTCAGTCTCAGAATCATAGAACTGCCTAGACCGGAAGGGATCTTTCAGATCATCTAGTCCAACCATCTATGTTTTGCCCAAGTTACATCCAAGGTGAGCCTGTCCCCAGCTCTGTCACTGGTGGCCTGGACTCTGGTGACCACCCAGCCCAGAGAGCTGCATTGTCCTTCTCCCCTACCAGCTCTCTGTTCCTTAGGGAGCAGCCAACCCTCTCCCAAGTAATATGGAGGAGCAGAGGAGACAGCCTGGGTGGGCAGGGCAAGAACCAGGATCACAGGAAAGCTGGTGTCTAGGAATGAGTGTGGCCAGGATGGAGCAAAGCACTTGGCTAAGACACACTAGACCTGGGCGACAGGCAAGATGGGGAGGGACTATTGATCAGGGAGGGGAACCACAGGATGAGGGGGAAGGGTTTGATGCTTAAAGAGGGGAGATTGAGATGAGATCTGGGGAAGAAATTCTTTGGTGTAAGGGTGGTGAGAGCCTGGCCCAGGTTGCCCAGAGAAGCTGTGGCTGCCCCAGCCCTGGAGGGGTTCAAGGCCAGGCTGGAGGAGGCTTGGAGCATCCTGGTCTGGTGGGAGGTGGCCCTGCCCAGGGCAGGGGGTGGCACTGGGTGGGCTTTAAGGTCCCTTCCAACCTGAATCATTCTGGGACTCTATGATCAGAAGTGACAAGGGGGCTGTAGGCACTGCCCTAAGGAACAACTCATGGCTATAGAGCGTCTGGCTCTTGCTGTTGTGTCCAGACCCTGTGGGACACAGCAGGATTTTCCCACTCCCTCAGCAAAACCTGGGGAAGGTGATATGTACAAAAAGGTTTAAGAGAGCTGTGATGTCCCTAGTCTGCAAGTTGCTGCCTACAGATGTCCTTGCAGGACTTTGGAAATTGCCTCTCTGCTGTCACAGAATCACAGAATGGTCGGGGTTGGACCTCTGGAGATCATCTCCTCCAATCCCCTGCCACAGCAGGGTCACCCAGAGCAGGTTGCACAGGAACATGTCCAGGTGGGGTCTGAATGTCTCCAGAGTCGGAGACTCCACCACCTCTCTGGGCAGCCTCTGCCAGGGCTCTGCCACCCTCAAAGACAAGAAGTTCCTCCTCATGTTTAGATGGAACTTCCCATGTTCCAGTTTGTGCCCGTTCCCTCTTGCCCTGTCCCTGGG
>JAOQGH010000014.1:2480486-2491748 GCA_025769975.1 Gallinago jamesoni | reverse complement strand
CTCTTGTCCTGTCCCTGGGCACCACTGAAAAAAGCCTGGCCCCATCCTCCTGACACCCTCCCTTGAAGTATTTATAGATGTTGATCAGATCCCGCCTCAGTCTTCTCTTCTCCAGACTAAAAAGACCCAAGTCCCTCAGCCTCTCCTCATCAGAGAGACGTTCTGTCCCCTCATCATCTTTGTAGCCTCTGCTGTACCCTCTCCAGCAGTTCCCTGCCCTTCTTGAACTGGGGAACCCAGAACTGGACACAGTGCTCCAGATGGGTCTTTTTTTGTGCGACTGGAGGAGCTTCTTTATCCCCTCCACCTCCCATTTTTACCTTTTTCACAAGCTCCTTTTTTACGAGCTCTGATCACCACACACCGGGGTCTGGATTTTTTCTTCCCAGCAGCGTTGCAGTAACAGCCCTAAACAAACACATCATGGGAAGACTGACCTCTCCCCAAAGGTGTTATGACTCATTTTTCACCCTCTCTTGGCTGAAGAGCTCCACACCCAAGCCCACATGGGAGACCCCCTACTTCATGGGAACTGTGCTGGTGTCACTCTTTCCACATTACTGCCTAATTCAAAGACCCCAGAGTAACTCTTGTCCCAGACACGTTCCTAAGGGAGTTGTCCGGTTAGAGTCAGGATTCTCGATTATTAGTCCCACTGCAGGAGGTTATACAGGAATAGATGAATACTGGTGTGCTATAAAATGTACCAAATGGGCCAAGAGTCACTTCAGAGCAATCCTTACGCTTCATTACAGCACTCCCTATGGAAAGTCCATCTGTCCCAGCCCTCGACTGGGACAGAGAAGGACAATTCCTCGCTCTCACCACTTCCAGGGGTTTTCCATCTTCACTTTACTTTTCACCATCTAATTGTACAGAAGATAAAACACCCCTGGAAGCCCTGGTTCCTGCAGTATTACAATGCTCTGCCTTGCTCCCTGCCCTACCATCGCACCACTAAACCTGCCATTTCCCCTCAGCCAGTCCCCTTCACGTCATCTCAGAGTGTTCCTTTTCCTAAATTTCACATAACTCTAAGTTGGATCTCACCCAGCCACCACTTGCAGTCAACATAAAGGAATGAACAATCCAGATTAATTCTCTGGTGGGTTCAGACCCTTCCAGAGACACCCATTTCTACTTATAAAGAGTGTCTACACACACCCAGGTGCCTCGCTAAGACTGGGATATCTCAGGTAGTGCCACGTCTCCTGCTCTTCCCGTCAGAATTCTTACCCCCATCAGAAACTGTCTCCTTTTTTCAGGGCTTTGCCTGTTTGGAAATAACTCCCACTCCAGTAAGGAGTTATGGTGGAACCTGAGGGAACTCAGTGTAGCTTTATGTGAGTGTAGCCAACATCTCATGCTCACATTAGACTCGGTTAGCTCATGCTCTGAAAATGGAAATACTGTCACTAAGTGTCACAGAAACTAAGCCCTGGAGGAATGAGCTGGGGCTTAAAGAGGTTCAGAAAGCCACAGAGTGCAGCATCGCTCTGAGATCCCTGAGTGACAAGGATGGAAACGTGCAGCTTGTGACCCGTCCATGTCGCAGGGAAGCAGCAGCAGGAGCCCGGGAGACATTCCTGGGGGAGAGAGATGGCCTGAGGATACAGCGAGGTAGGGTCACAGGGCCCAGGAGTATTCTCCTCTGAGCGGTGGATGTGGCAGGAGAGTGGAGAAGTTGGCTCGTTGCAGCTCAAGGCAGAGCAGGGAAGATGTTCAGACGGTGCTTTTATAATGTCAGATCTCCAAGGACCCTCTCATTTCAGCAGTCTCCTCCCAGGACGAAATAACAAGTCTTCAGGGAAGAGGGTGGCATGGTTCGTACGGTGGCTGGTTCACAGGCAGGTGAGATGCACACACAGGACTGGGGTTTGCCCCCAACTTCTTGCAGTCTTGCATTTTCCCTCCCTGGCTGTCCCTCAGCTCTCCCTTGCTGCCACCCGGGCCCAGGAGTCCAGCCCCTTCCAACAAAATGGACTGGAAAATACCAGCCTTCCAAGGTTCCCACACTCTGCTGGCAGAACACAGATCTCCAGAGATCTTCTGGGGTTTCCACTGAAATTCAGGGCCGCCTTAGCTTCCCAGAAGTGCACTTGGCAGACAGCTCCAGCTCCACAGGCATCTGTCACGCCTGGGGCTCCAAAAGCTTTCAGACACCCCAGACTCTCAGCTGAGGGATGGGAGAGTCCAGATTCAAGGATGTGGAACAGGAACCCATGGAGCTACCCAAACTTTCAGCTCCCCATTTCAAATTTGCTCCATTTTGACTTGTTCCCCAATACTTCAGCGTCAGTCACCTGTGTGCTCGTGGCATATTTACAGATTTTCTGGAGAGATGCCCAGTCTGTGAGCCTGAACCAATACCCCAGTCCCAGCATCTGACCATGTATTGGAAAAAACCCTAAGGAAGATTCCTGCCCATTCCTGAAACTCGGTGCCTCTGGGACAATGCTTCCATCCCATTATGGGTTTCCAGCCTTTTTTGTGAGGTTAGCTGAGCATCTGCTGGTGACTAAGCGTTTTGTCATTTGGAAAGAGCTGACAATTACCTCTAATTATTCAAACTAGGTCAAGTTCTTCAGCACAAGTTTATGTGGTGACTGTTGGCTGGAAATTAGGCTTTCAAGCCCCAGTGGCCACCGGAAAGCAGAATCCACCTCTCCTCTCTCACATTCAGGAAAAAACTTCCTCCCATAAATAACGGGTCCTGGTCTCACAGGACTTGACTCGTGTGTCCCTGACCTCCTGAGTTGAGTTATCAACCGTGCTTTGGTACCAACCCTTCGGGTGTTTTGGAGTTTGGCTGTTGAATTACTGCTTAGAACAGATCACAGGCAGGGGGACCCAAAAACATGAATGAAGATCATACTCTTCCTCATCAAGGCCAAATACATGGAGAGGTTATGCATCACCTGGGCAATCAGGACAGGTTTCTACCCAATTTGCTGAATGACTACCAGGTCTATGTGTATTGGCCTGGCAGGTTGTGCTTATTCTGACTGTTCAGCTTCCCCTTGCTTTTGAGGCAGCTCATCTGAGACATTCCTGCTCTGCTTGTCCAGTTACAAGAGAAGTGGTGTCCAAGGTGATATCTCCAGAAGCTCTGCCCCAGGAACTGAAGAACAGGTCAAGTTCTCCAGAACTAGCCAAGGGAGTGAAGGGCACTTCCAGGATGCTGGAGGAATTTCAAGGACAGTTTTCTCATCAAACTTCCCATGTCAAAATTCCCAACTTGCCTGGAAATGTCCTTTTGGCCCTGAGGTGCAAGGTGAGAATGTGGACTGCAGTTTAACCCCACATGGTCAAAGAATAACTCATTCCTTTTTCTCAGGGATCTATTACCCTGGGCAGGCTCTAATTTCCCCCCAAGCTGGGAACTTCTCGTTGGGTGCGCAGTGACCGTTTAATAGTTTTATTTGCTGGTCCTACAAAGGCTTTGCCAAGCTGCGTGGTGGCCCCCTTCTCCTGGGAAAAGAACTCCTGAGCAGGGGAATGGGTGGGAGGGACAGCACAACAATGTCACAGGGTGTTCCTGGGTGTTCCCTCAAAATGCTGTGAGCTTTTAGATGCTCCCAGTGCTCATTCACAACTCAACGTGCCTGAAAAGCCTCCTCAGGGGACAACGGCAGGAAACACTGGAAGGTGGAGAGAATCGAGGACCTGAAAGACCATTTGGGGCACTGACTGTGCCAGGCTCCCTCCTCCTTGTTCCGTCACTGACCAAGGAAAAGGAGTGGTAACCAGGTGCCAGAGCTGCACACAAGGGAACCGTGAGCCATTTACTAACTCTAATACGTGTGGGATGCTGATTATCCTGCTTGACTGAAAAGCTTTTGCTCCATCCTGCTTTCAGACCTGAACAAAGTTCATGCCACAAAGGGTACAGCCATTAATTGATTGCAGTGGAGTCTCTCACTATTCCCTTGGAGAACCGTGGCAGCCGCAGGGATGTATATAAGGAATTCCTTATATACTTACATCCCTCAAAAGTCACGCCAGCAATGCCGTTGGGCTCAACTGCAGGAACAGTCCAGCACAGGTATCTCATATCCACATCCCAGGCAGGTTTCAGACAGGTTTTTGGCAGCGCTGTCTACAGAGAAGATTCCTTTGAAGACAGGAACAAGTCACACGTACCCCAACATGGAGCACAACCCCAGCTAATGAGACAGTTAAAATGGTACAAACACAACTGGAAAATATGCTGCACTGAAAGGCCAGTATATTCAAATTCCTTCTCCCTAATTACATGTGATTGCTTTTTGGCAAGCGCTCAACCTGCCAGAGCAGTGAGGTTTTACAAACATTCACATAGGCATTAGATCATTGTTTGAATGAGTTATTGGCAGCCCAAATCTGAAGTGAAAACATAGTTTAAAGAAGACCATATTGAACGGGGTGAAGCTGTCTGCTTTCATGCCTCCTGATCATCTCTGGACACCCAAGATCCCCTCTAGCTTCATGTCCCTCACATCGCAGCAACATTTGTGGCCGGGGACGTCGTGCTTTTGTGGCATTCTGACAGACATGTCGCTGTGCAAACGACAGGCCACCAATGGATGGATTCCTTTGCCTTATTGCAGAGTGGGAACGGCAGGTTTGAAATGCATGTGGCATTCAGGGAGGGGGACGGAGGTGGCTACAAGCACAAGAAGCCAGGGACAGTGACTATAAGCACATGCCAATATACAGGGGCGACCTGCCCATACACACCTGCATTATACCAGTGACGTGGCCATATTAACACTTAAGTCTTCTCCATATCACTAAATATGACAACGCTGGTGTCCTCCAACATCACTCACCACTTTGAAGAGGATGATGGCGCCTTAATGGGAAATATCACTGAAATTGGATGTCATTGTTGGGAAAGCAGATTTTACTATATCAGACCTTTTCACACCCAAACATTGCTGCACCTTCCAAAAGAGCCCTCTCCCCTCTGTATTTTAATAGAGTCTTTTTGCTTTGCTCTAGAGAAATGCATCCTTGCCTCTGATGGAATAGTTTGACAACAAGGGATCAAAGTGTCTGAGCTCTGGAGCACTGTATCATCCCACAGCAAAACCTCTGAGAAAAAGCAGATGGTATCAGCCCCATGGCAAGGGAGAAATGGGGACTAGAGCAGAATCCACTGGTCCCTCAGGTGAGCACCAATTATTTAGAAAGCAGGAGTTTGGGAGGACCCACAGAGGAAGGAGACCAGTGGACCAGACTGAACTGGATAAGCTGAAATGGTAACAGAGCTGGCACCAGAAGAGATTTCTAGCACAAGGCTCGAGCTGGAGCCTTTGTTTGCAGCGTCCAGTCTGTTCCACCACCAGTGCTCGCTGCTGGCTGCTGCCTTCAGGGCATCCCTGCCCCGCTCGGGAAGAATTAAAGCCCGTTGTAGAGGTGAGTCTGCCCTCCCCGAGCCTCAGGTGGTGCAGAGCTTGAGGAGAGCCTCTGGCAGCTTGGCTGGTAGATAAAAATACTCTGAGCTCTGGCAGCCGACCAGCCCTGAGCACTGCCTGGTGCAGCTTCCATCCC
The DNA here is from genome assembly GCA_025769975.1 of Gallinago jamesoni. Lineage (NCBI taxonomy): Eukaryota > Metazoa > Chordata > Aves > Charadriiformes > Scolopacidae > Gallinago > Gallinago jamesoni. The sequence goes on along the minus strand of JAOQGH010000014.1, from coordinate 2,486,213 downwards.
AGAGGCCCTTGCAGGACACCCTTGCTTTACATGTGCTTCCTAAATTAGATCTCCTGAGACTGACGTTGGCTCTTTAAGAGGGAGGTGAGCTTGTTAGAAACCGACATTATCCATTAAACGGGAATCAGCAGCTTTTATTAGACTTTAAAGTGCTGTAAAAGCAAAAGAGGGAGGGTACAACATCATGAACCCTCTCACCACCCCAGTGGAGCCCCTTTGCCTGGCACAGAGGGGTTTTCAGTCAGGCATTCTTGCAGGTTACTGTAATTGTTACGTTCCCTAATGCTGCTAAGTTACAGCAAGCCCCAGACTAAACACGGGAGCCCTGTGAAGGTGCAAGAAGATAGAGACAAGGTTTGTAAAGGGGCAGCTCCCCAGTGGGCCCCTTCTTCTGAGGCCAAAGAGAAAGAAAAACCCAAGCTGGAAAGGATCTATCGAGGAACTGCCAAGCTCTCCACCCAGGAAAGTCAGGGTATGCAGGCTCCTTTCTTACCAAATCTCAGCTTTCGTTACACACTCCCTGTCTGCCACCAGCTGTGCTGCTGGCATACAAAAAAAAACCCCAGTTAAATCACATTATGACATAGCAGCAGAAAAGCACATGCACTGTCAAAGTGAGCCTAGCGATTCCCTTCATGCAGGTCCCTTCCATGACATGCTCAGGGATAATATTTACCTGTCAGAAAAGGATCTGGTGAAACTTTGGTCCACAGTTTCATTGACTAAAGGGGCTGGTCTCGTAGCTGCGTACGTTCCTCATGTTCCTCTCCAGCTCTGGAGACACAGTAACCGAGCACACACCAACTGCCTCGGGTCGCTGCCTTGTATTCCAAAAACTCGGCTTCTATAAAGAAATTAATAAAGTGGGGTATTTTGGTTACAGAGAAGACAACAGAAATAGAATCTGAACGTAAATGATGGAGAAACATCTGTGAAAGTTATGAGAGCTGCCAGGCAACAATAAAAAACTGCCCTGCCAAGGACATTTTTTTAATCAGAATCCAAATTCAAAGATTTCTATTAAGAAGGTAAGAGAAAACAAACAAAAACTACACATAATGTTCAGATGACAGGAACCATCCTGCAAGCGCTTTCATGAATTTGCTATCACATTTTTGAAAGCATGTGGAATTTATGTCATTTAAAACTGATTTCAGAATGCAAATGCTTGTGTTGCAAGCAATGGCTTTATTAATATCCAAATCAACAAAAAGCTTAAAGATCTTTTTGAATATTAACTAGTTCAACTCCAGAATCCCTTGAGCTATTAATTATTATCCTAAAGATATGGAAATTTAGCAGCAAAGCCGATGTCCTTCCTAAGGTCATACACTGATGCAAGTGACAGAGCCAGGAACAAAAATAATTGTTCCTGGCTTTGAAGTACTAAGCAACTCTGCCTCCCTGAAATAAGTAATATAAATAATTTATTATTTTGTTTTCTTCCGCAAATAGCAGACCCCACAAAATGCAAAGAAAATCAGGAGGTGGACATTTGTCCCCAGTTTTTGCCACTGCAAGACCTTGTAAACATGCATTTCTAAGCTACACACGTTACTGAGCCATTAGCTGGTCCAAACTGCACAGACTTCCTATCCCAGAGACCTGATTTCACTCCTCACGCCACGCTATTAACTCAAAGGCTGTTTGGCTTAATACAACAGCACCAGGAAAGCCCAGGTGCTGGGCCCAGCCAGTTTGGAGTCTCTTTTAGTGCTCCTTGGATCAGGGAATGGACACACAATGGCCGATTGTCAGCGTGAGGCCAAAGGGAGCTGACACTTTCCCAGAGAAAAATGCCTTTGCTGTGTGTTTGGAAGGTTACACAGCTGTAAGTCAGACACAGAAGGAGCTGAAACCCTGGAGGGATTATTGCCTCAAACACACATGTGCTGTGGAAGGAAGCTCTCCTGTGGACTGACATACCATTAACTCCTGCTGGTGGGAGTCCGTTCCTGTGCCTGGAAGTCCTTTCCAGCCCCAAACTGCTGGTTGCTTGTCCTGCAGATAACTCTCCTCTCATCTCTGACCCAGTGACTTGGCCTGGCTTGTATTTATTTTCTCATTTTATAAGAAACAGGCTCTCTCTGAACTCGTTATTGGTGGGAACGCCGGTGTGGCGTGAGGCAGAGACCCGCGCTGTACAGTGTCGAATGCTCCGGCTGGAGAACTGGGAAGATGTCCAACGTGCCGGCCGTCCTCCTCTGCTCCAACAAACACCCTCCCAATTGTGCCATCAGCTGGAGTGAGACGGAACTTCGCTGCCTGAGACGAACTCCCAAACGCCCTTTAAGGATGGCAAGCACTGCCCAGGCCCCAGCAGAGCCCAGTCACGGCACTGGGTCTCTCTGAAGGGCAAGGAGGACATAAGCTGGGGTCCTCCAAAGGCTGGTGAAGGTGCCAGGGAAGTCTGGAGGCCGGTAGGGCCCCTTGAGCACCCTGGAAAGGACTGTGCTGGGGTGAGGGTGGTTGTGGGGCTCTGGTCTTGCTCTGCCTCCTCATCCTCACCAAGCCCAGGTTTGAAATGGAGACCCACCACCTCGGGCTTCCCACAGAAATGGCCAGGACCGAGAGCTGTTGGTGGCCCTCACCTTCCCTCGCTTGGGGAAACAATGAGGAAATCAAGATAGGATCTGAGCAGAGGTGGGACAAGAGCCTTTGAGCAACCTGTCTTTTGGGGACTGTCCCTGCCCAGGGCAGGAGGTGGCACTGGATGAACTTTAAGGTCCCTTCCAACCCAAACCAGTCAATGATTCTATAATACAAATGTCACCACAGGGCAAGAGACAGCATAGAATCATCCTAGACACCACAGGAGACAAAAACGGCTCCAAGGCACAAAAAAAAAAAGACCCCGGGAGGGGTTCTGAGGGAACAAGAGGGATCCCAGGGATCCCAAGGGAGCCACAGAGGTAAAACACTGCTGTGGGGCACAAAGAAGGACTCATCAGGCCTTGTGAGGGGAGCAGGGAGGTCCTGAAGGGCCCAGAGGGACAAAAGGCCGCTCAAAGAAATAAACGAGGAATCTGAGAGAGCGAGAGGAATTCTAAGAGGGCCACGCCAAAGACTGCACTACCTGAGGCGGTGTGGGGTGTTGGGAGGCGGCCTGGACGCTGAGGGCCCACGGCCGGGCCCACCGCCGGCCGCACTGCGCATGCGCGGCCCCGCCAGCCCCACGCCCGGCCCCGCCGGCCGCACTGCGCATGCGCCGTATGGACAGCGGCGGTGCTCAGCCCAGGCGGCGCTGAGCCCACCCTGTGGTGCGCATGCGCACAAAGCGACAAGCGTCGTTTCCCCCCCCCCCCCCCCGCCTTGCGCATGTGCCAACAGCGCGCCCTGGCGGTGCCGCAGGGACACACCACCAGGGGGCAGCACCGCGACCCGCGGAGACCCCCGGGCTGCGCCTCGGCCCTTCCGCCCCACACAGAGCCCCGCTGCTGATCCTCTCAGCCTGGGGACCCCTCCATAGTGATCTGGAGCCCCCCCCAGCGTCTGTAACTCCCGCCTCAGCTCACGGCCACCTTCTCCTGCTCCCACACGGCCGCAGACCCCACACGGCCCCTCTGACGCTCGCCACTTCCTGGGTGATAACCCCGCCCCCTCCGCCGCTCATTGGTTCGATGGGGCAGATCCTCATCTGCTATTGGCTGTCTCCGCCATCCGTCAAGGAGGTGTGTCCTCGCCAAGAGGCCGCCCGCCCGCGGAGACCTGCCAGGAGGTTCCGATGGCTAGAGTGGGACATCAGGAGGTCGCCCAGATTCACAGAATCATTCAGGTTGGAAAAGACCCTTGGGATCATCGAGTCCAACCATCAACCCTACTCTACAAAGTTCTCCCCTGCGCCATAATCCCCCAGCACCACATCTAAACGACTCTTAAACTCATCCATGGATGGTGACCCCCTCCCTGGGCAGCCTATTCCAATGCCCGACCACTCGTTCTGTGAAAAACTCTTTCCTAATGTTCACTCTAAACCTACCCTGTTGGAGCTTGAAGCCATTCCCTCTCATTCTATCACTAATTACCTGCCAGAAGAGACCAGCACCAACCTCTCTGCAGCGTTCTTTCAAGTAGTTGTAGAGAGTGATGAGGTCTCCCCTCAGCCTCCTCTTCCTCACACTAAACAACCCCAGCTCCTTCAGTCGCTCTTCATAAGATCTATGCTCCAGGCCCTTCACCAGCTTCGTTGCTCTCCTCTGCACCCACTCCAGCACCTTGATATCTCTCTTGTACTGAGGTGCCCAAAACTGGACACAACACTCCAGGTGTGGCCGCCCCAGTGCTGAGTGCAGGGGAACAATCATCTCCCTACTTCTGCTGGCCACACTATTTCTAATCCAAGCCAGGATGCTGTTGGCTTTCTTGGCCACCTGGGCACACTGCCGGCTTATATTCAGCCACTTGTCAATTAGAACCCCCAAGTCCTTTTCCGCCAGGCAGCTCCAGCCACACTCGCCCAACCAATGCATGGGGTTGGTGTGACCCGAAGTGCAGGACCTGGCACTTGGCCTTGTTGAAGCTCATGCCGTTAATGTTGGCCCATCGATCCAGCCTATCTAAGTCTCTCTGCAGACCCTCCCTCTCCTCACGCAGATCAACACTCCTGAAGGCCGGTCTGGGGCCAGTGTGAGCTCTGGAGACCACCTCACACCGTGGAGAGGGGCCATGGGGACCTTACAGGCCTGGGGTGGGGGGCTAGTGTGGGCCATGGCGGGGTCGGAGCCCTGTGTGCCCTTGCCTCTGCCCATGGCCAGGGCCAGTCTGGCCCCATTTGGCCTCTCGCGGACCATCCCCAGGGGTGGCTTGGCTGCTTGGTGGAGAACATCACGAAAGCAGGACAGGGATCAGAGCCTCAAGCTGGTTTATTGCCTGTTTCTGGCGGGTCCCTCCACCACCGGTGGCTCCACGCTGCTGGGGGCACTGGGACAGAGGGTGGTTGGTGTGCGTGGGGTCCCTTGGTGGGACAGGGGAGAGGAGCAGGGTGGGAAAGGGGAGGCTGGCCCTACTCTGCCTGTCGTGTCTCTGTCCAAGGCGTCCCCGAGGCCGGTGGGCTCCAGGTGCTGAACTCCCCGGAGTCTGTGAAGGCGGCCACCTGGAAGTGGTGGAGGGTCCCGGGTCGCACTCCCGTCAGGGTGTGAGATGTCTGCTCGTATGGCCCGATCTGGGGGTACAAGCTGGGTTAGGGGCACACATGGGCTGGGGGAGGCATCCCCCAGCTGTCCCTCAGTTTACCCCGTGTGGGAGGGTGGAGGATGCAGCCGGGGCAGCAGTACCATTTTGGTGACAGAGCTCTCCTCCTCCTGGACATAGCGGATGCAATACTTCAGTGGGAAGTACTCCGGGAAGGGCCAGGAGCCCGGTGGGCTCCACTCCAGCAGCAGCTTCTTGGTCTCTCCAGGGATGGGTGAGACCCGCAGGTCCTCAGGGGGGTCCGGCTTTACTAATGAAGAAGGGAGACAATGAAGGTGTGAGGTGCTGGCTGGGGGATCCGGCACAGGGCCACGCCATGTCCACCAGCCCCACTGACTGAGCTGTGGAAAGCTGCAGAGGTCATAGAATCAGAATCATTTGGGTGGGAAGGGACCTTTAAAGGCCACCTAGTCCAACATGAGCGGGACCACCTCCCACCAGACCAGGTTGCTCCAAGCCACCTCCAACCTGCCCTTGAACCCCTCCAGGGATGGGGCAGCCACAGCTTCTCTGGGCAACCTGGGCCAGGCTCTCACC
>JAOQGH010000014.1:2460352-2480386 GCA_025769975.1 Gallinago jamesoni | reverse complement strand
CAAACCCTTCCCCCTCCTCCTAGGGCTCCCCTCCCTCATCAAGAGTCCCTCCCCAGCTTTCCTGGAGCCCCTTGAGGAACTGGAAGGGGCTCTAAGGTCTCCCCGGAGCCTTCTCTTCTCCAGGCTGAACCCCCTCAACTCTCTCAGTCTGTCCTCCCAGCAGAGGGGCTCCAGGCCTCCCAGCATCTCTGGCCTCCTCTGAACCTGCTCCAACAGCTCCATGTCCTGATGTTGGTGGCCCCAGAGCGGGAGGCAGCACTTGGGGGGGTGTCTCCCCAGCGCAGAGCAGAGGGGCACAATCTCCCTCCCCCCTGCAACCTTGCTGGCCATGCTGCTTTTGACCCAGCAAATGGTCCCTGGCATTTCCACATCCCAGGCAGGGGAACAAACCAGAGGAGCAGTCCCAAAGGAAGCCCCAGGGCTGGATTTAGACCCAGGGACACTGCTCAGGAGGTGGGGGTTAAGTCTGAGGGGGTCTGTGGGGACCTGGCAGCCACAGCAGCACTCACTGATGTTCTCCAGGAGGAAGGGCAGGAGTCGGGAGGCAGCACCCAGGGGGTTCACGGCCGTCACGTTCACCACGTAGGGGGTGAGGGAGAACATCTGCACGTCCCCAAAGGAGCAGCTCCGTGGCCCTGTGTGGACGCACTCGCCCATCTCTATGGGTCCCTCTATGCCATGTCTGAGGGGCAAAGGGGGAGCTGGGTGGGCTGCCCTGCCTGCAGCTGCACATGCCACGCAGGCACAGGGTGGGGGCTCAGCCGGGGCTCAGGGCCCCCCACTGACCTGTACGTGGCCACAAAGTCAGTGTCCAGCAGCGGCTCGGGGTCCAGGACCCAGGAGCAGTTCACTGCTTGTGGGTAGCTGATGGCCCAGCACTCCACAGTCGGTGGGGCAGGGGCATCTGGGGCAGGTGACAGTCATCACCCTGCTGCCAGCCTCCCCAGGGGACACCCAGCCAGCAGCAGGGGACACGGGGGGGTTCCCAGAGTCACTCACAGCCCAGCTGCAGGCAGATGGTGGCCCAGGTCTCGCCCGTGCCAGGGTGGTGGCAGCTGTAGTTGCCCTCGTGGGCCAGGGTGGTGTTGGGGAGAGCCAGCCCTGGTGCAGGGTACGTTCCCAGGACAGTGTCCGCCCAGTGCCACTCAGCTGGCCCCTCCGCTGCAGCCGGGCACCGCAGAAGCACCTCGGTGCCCAGGGTGCCATGCTGCAGGGTACAGCAGGCTGGGGAACATGGTGGTGGACATGGGCTACACCTCCTGGGGCAACCCCCACCCCATTCTCCACTGTGGTACCTCTATCCTCAGCCCCTTCATGTCCCCAGCCCCCTTCGTGCCCCTGCATCCGTCTCCATCCCCAGCACTCCCAGGCTACCCAGTCCTGCTGTCTCCAGTCCCCCCAGATCCCCTCATACCTCAATTCCAGCCCCCTGGTCCTTTTATCGCTGTCCCCCATATCCCCTTATCTCTGTCCCCAACCCTCTTGTCCCCCTTAGTCCCCCCACTTCGATCCCAGTCCCTCCCACTCCCTCCTACTTCCATCCCAGTTCCCTCCAGTCCCTCCCTCCCCAGTCCCCCATGTCCCCATACCTCTGTCCCCAGCCTGCTCATCCCCCCAGCTCCCTCCATACCTTCATCCCAGCTGCCCCAGTCCCTCTGTCCCCAATCCTGTGTGCCCCCATGCCTCTGTCCCCATTGTCCCCATACCCCATACCTTCGTCCCCAGTGCTGCCCACCGTGCGGTTGCAGGGAATGGTGCAGGTGGGAGCCACAAAAGCCACCACCCAAAGCCACTTCATGTCAGGGACACTCAGCAGAGCTGCCCAGTTCCAGGGACCTGTGGAGGCAAGCAGGATGGTCAAACCCCAGGGGAGGGGACAGCAGGGACGGACACCACGGCCACAGATCCCCAGGTGGTCCAGGGACATCCCACTAAAGCTGGGGGTTCAAACCCCTTCTCCAGGCCACCCCACAGTGCTGTGCCTCAGTTTCCCCTCTGGCCTTGCCACACACCCTGGGGACAGGGGTGGTTTCTCACCACAGTGGTTGGATCCTGCTGCCAGGAGGGAGGAGAGGGCAGAGGTGGGAACAAAGCACCTCATGTGACAGAGTCTCATGGGGACCTGCAGCCACCCCTGTGGTCCCATGCCCAGAATCGGGGTTTTGAGTCACCCTGGGCCTTGGCCAGGGAAGGGGCCAGGGCATTCAGATGGTCCCCACGTCTCAGGGCACAGAGACCCCCCCCAGAACCCAGCCTGGGGGCTGAGCTGAGTTCCCCTCTGTCACCAAGCCCAGTACCCCAGGGACAGATCCTGCCCTTGTCATCGTCCACCCTGGCCATGAGCAGGCTCAGCCCCCGGCAGGGGTGGGGGGGGCCATGCCTGCCTTTCCCTGTATTGTGGACAAGGGGCTCCCCATGGTGCCCCCCACCCAGGCGCTGTGGGGCCACCCTTAGCCCCCGACACCCCTCTACGCCCCCAGCCCCCATGGGGAGCCCTGTCCCCCCGCCGTGCTCACCGCAGCAGGGCCAGGCATCTGGGACCAGAGGCTCTGTCACCGCCAGCGCGGGAAGGCGCAGCCCCAGCCGGCCTCAGCCCACTTCCTCGCGCAGGAAACGCCGTCCCCAGTGGGGACCTGCCGGACAGCCCGGCTCCACCGGGATCCCCGGTGCACGAGGCCTCTCCCTGCCCCACACCCACAGGTTTTGCCTCTGGCCAAGAGGGTTTCAACCCTCCCCATGCCACCACCCCACTTCCTTCACGGTCACCCACTCCCCTCTGGGGACATCAGGGCTGGAGGAGGTGATGGCACCGATCCCCTACTCTCCCCAGTTCTGCCAATGTCCCCCCCCTCCCAGCCCCCTGTGCTCACCCTTGTCCCCCCACCAGCGACGAGCCCTCCTGTTGGCGTGAGTATAAATACTTTATTGCTGCTGTGCTGGGGTGTGGGGGGCAGCAGTGGGGCTGGCACAGGCCCCCCCGTGTGGGGTGGGTGAGGTGGGGGGGGTGTGCCAGTGACAGGGTGCTGCCCGGAGAAGCAAAGGGGCACAGAGGATGCTGTCACAGGCCTGGCCCCCCAGCTGTGTCACAGGTTGTGCCACTGAGCCCTGTGGCACGGCCGTGCTGGCAGGGGCTCATCTGCCCTGCTCCTGCAGCCGCTGCATCTTCAGGATCTGGCACAGGATTCTCTGCACGTCCTCGTCCATGTGGCCCTGGGGTGGAGGGGACATTGGTGGGGACATCAGAGGGGACATACATAGCCCAATCGCAGATCCAGCCCCTTGCTGCCTCCCTCATTCATGTAGGCCCCAACCTGTGACTGGGTGGTGCCCCGGTCCCCCACACCAGTGTCCCCAGTTCCCCCACAGCCACGTCCCCACCTCACCTGCACTGCATAGAGCAGGTGGCTCCGGTACAGTGTCACCACCTTGCTGTGCCGCTTTTCTGTCTCCTGCAAGAGAGCAAGTGGGTTTGAGCATGGCACCAGGGCTTTGTTGAAGCCCAGAACGCCCCAGGTGATGGCCACAAACCCCAGGTACCCACCACCAGCTTCTCCTCCAGTGCATGGATCCTGGCCTGGAGTGCAGCAGTGTCTGGGGGTGGCTGTGGTGGCCCCCGGGACTCAGGGAGGACATTCAGGGCTTCCTTCAGCTTGAAGACCTCCTTGGAGAGTTCAGTGATCTGCAGAGCACACAGAAGTTACAGGGATCCCTCAGCCCCAACTCCTCTGGGGTCCACCCATGGCTGTGCCTGCTGCCGTGTGCCTGTGGGCAAGCATGATGTATGTCCATGTCCATGCAAGTGTGTATATGTGTGTGTATGTATCTCTACATTCACATCTGGAGCACTAGGTCCAGTTCTGGGCTCCCCAGTTCCAGGACAGGGAACTGCTGGAGAGGGTACAGCAAAGGGCTACAAAGATGATGAGGGGTCTGGAGCATCTCTCCTACGAGGAAAGGCTGAGGGACTTGGGTCTGTTTAGTCTGGAGAAGAGAAGGCTGAGGGGGGATCTGATCAACATCTATAAATACTTCAAGGGAGGGTGTCAGGAGGATGGGGCCAGTCTTTGTTCAGTGGTGCCCAGGGACAGGGCAAGAGGGAACGGGCACAAACTGGAACATGGGAAGTTCCATCTAAACATGAGGAGGAACTTCTTCACTTTGAGGGTGGCAGAGCCCTGGCAGAGGCTGCCCAGAGAGGTGGTGGAGTCTCCTTCTCTGGAGACATTCAAACCCCACCTGGACAAGTTCCTGTGCAACCTGCTCTGGGTGGACCTGCTCTGGCAGGGGGTTGGAAGAGATGATCTCCAGATCATCTCCAGAGATCTCCAGATGATCTCCAGACCTCCCTTCCAGTCGCAACCATTCTGTGATTCTGTGCACACATCTGTGTACGTGCGTGCGTGCAAGTTTCCAAGCACATCTCCCCTGCAACCCAAAATGCTCAACCCACCCAAGTAGCGCCAGGACCACCATCTCCCCTCCCAGGAGCCCCTCGCCACCTGCTGACCCCTCTTCCCTGACCCCTACCTTCCTGTCCCTCTCCCTGACCAGCCGGGCCGAGTCCTCGGCGTGGCCGTGGAGCTCCCGCAGCCGTCGCGCCTCGTCCTGTACCTCCGCCAGCTGCTTCTGCACGGCGGCCAGCCGGTCCTCCGCCGCCTGCCGCTCGCTCTTCATGAAGAGGGCTTGCCGCTGCACCCGGAACACCTCCTCGCACGTCTTCTCGTGCCGCCGCGACAGCTCGCTCAGTCGCTGGGCCAGCGCGGCCGCCTCGGCCCGTAGCCCCTCCTGCACCGCCTCGTGCTCTCCCCGCGGCACGGCCGCCGCCAGCTCGGCCTCCAGCCGGGTGGCCTCGCGCCCCTTGGCCTCCACCGCCGCCTCCAGCTGAGCCGCCCGCTCCCGCAGCGCCCGCGCCTGCTCCTCCAGCGCCACCACGGCCTGGGCGTGCTCCTCCCGCGACACCCGGCCCTCCGCCTCCGCCTGCGCCTGCCGCAGCCGCGCCAGCGTCTCCTCGTGCTCCCGCCGGCCCACCGGCCGGGCCGCCAGCTGCTCCCGCAGGTTGCCCAGCTCGGCCTCCCGGCGGCCCAGCGTCTCCCGCACCTGCCCCAGCTGGGATGTCACCTCCTCCTGCTGCCGCACCAGCTCGGCCACCCGTCTCTCCAGCACCCCCGGCTCCGCCTCGGGGCCGCTGGCCGCTCGCCAGTCCCGCGCCTTGGCCTCCAGCTCCCGCCGCAGGGCCTCCACCTCTGCCTCCGCCCGGCCGCAGCGCTCCAGCAAGGCCTCCTTCTCCATCGACGCCTCCTCCAGGGAGGCCCCCAGGGAGGCCGTCGCCTCCACGGCCTCCAAACGGGCCTGCAGCTCCTTCACCCGCTGCTCCCGCTCCTCCAGCGCCGCCTGCGCCTGCCGCAGGGCTACCCGGGCCTCCGCCAGCTCAGCCCCGGCCTCCTGCTGGGCCATGGACGGGGAGGAGGAGGAGGCCTGGGTGCGTGGCACCCTCAGCTCGCCCAGCGCCGCCTTGCACTCGCCCCAGGTCCAGGCCGGCTCCTCGCCGAGGCGCTGTGCCCCACTCCCCTCCGTGATCTGCCCCGGGGCTTGCTCCGAGGCACCAGTTGGCCTCTCCGGTTGCCCACCGGCCTCGTCCCTTGCACCCGTGCCCCGCGGCGGCTCCGAGCGCTGTGCCCGCAGCCGCTCCAGCTCACGCTGGAGAGCATTGTAGAGGCTGGCAGGCACGAAGTCCCCCGGGGTGGACGGGTGGCTCTCGTCCCGCTCGAAGTTCTCCAGCACCTGGGGAGGGGACAGTGAGCCCAGCAGGGGCCAGGGGACAAGAGGCAGGGAGGGACAGATGGGGACTTGCCTGTATTTTCTCCCTCAGCTCCTTGTTCTGCACGGTGAGGGACTGTACTTGCCCCTGTAGCGTGGCCAGCAGCTCCTCAGCCGAGGGGCTCAGCATCTTCTTGGAGAGCAGCAGCTCTGCCCCTGTGGGGTGCAGAGACTCTCAGTGCCATGGCCCCCCATTTCCCCACTCCCCGCCATGGAGTGCCACCTCCTCGATGGCTCCCCAGCCCCACAGGGGACCTTGGGCCCTACCTGGGAACTCAAGCGGGTCTCCCTCCTCATCCTGCAGTGTCTCAATGTCATAGCTCGTGTTCTCCTTCTCGTTCTGGGGGTACAGAGTGGTGGGGTCAGTCCTCGTGCACCCCAGCCCCTGGCACTGCCATCTGCCACCCACACCTACCTCCAGTGAGGACAAGCGACTCCGCAGAGCCTCCACCTCCTTGCCCAGCCGCTCCTTCTCACCATCCCGTGCTGCCAGACGTTCTTCCAGCTCCTGGATCTGTGGGACAGGATGTAGGCATGGAGTCCCCTTTGCTCCCACCAGAGTCTCAATGGCATCCCCAGCACCAGGACCCCTCAGAAAGCCAAGGCCACCCATGACTTCTTCGCCAGCCTCACCTGCTTCTCCATGGAGCGCAGGGAGCCCTCCTCCAGCTCTGCCCGCTAGCAGGACACGGAGAGAAAACAGGGAGGGATAAATGCTGTCCCCATCCCTCCCATCCCCTCCACTCCCAAGGGACATGGTGGCATCTCCCCCATGTCCCTCTGGCTCGCTGGTACCTCCCGTCTCTGCTTCTCCTGCTGCTCCAAGACCCGGATCTTCTGCAAGAACTGGGCTCGCTCCTGCCGCAGCCGCACAATCTCCTCGTAGGCGTCCCGGTCCTCCTGCAGACGAGTGGCCACCAAACCTCAGCGCCGGGCACCGCCGGCCCCCTCCCCACTGCCAGCCCCCTCCTGCCCGTCCTCAGCAGGGGGGGCTGTGACAGGCTCAGCGGTGGCTCTCCGGGGGTGTGCAGGGCGCTTTTTGACACGGGCGAGGGAAAGAAAAGTTCCAACAGGGCATGGACACTCCCCCCCAAAGCCAGCACAGCCCCTCGGGCAAGGGGTGCTTTGGGCCCACAGGTGGAGAGAAAGGGGGTGATCGCCCTGATGACAGCAGGGGCTCAGGGGGTGCTGCAGGCACCCCACGAGTGCGGATGAAGCTGCTGATGCAGGTCAGGCCAGCCCCTGAGCATCACCTCCACCACAGGGGTGGGCAAAGCTGTGAAGCTAAGGGGGACCCTTCTCTCACCTGGCTGGGGGTGCCCTGGGGTGGCAGAGGGGCCTTCCTCTTCCTCGGGGTGCTGTCCTTCTCCCTGACGGATGACTGGCTGGGTGAAGATGTCTTTGGAGACACCAGGGCAGAGTGGACATCACATCTAAAGTGGCCTCCCTCCTTCCCCAGCCATTGCCACCTTGGGAAGCCCCAGGGCTCCTGGGGACCCCTACTCAGAGGCTGGGACCAACCCTGATGAGGGGTGGGCAGCCCAGTGGGCCCTTACCTGGGACGTCTGCTCAGTTGTCTCCTCTTCTGTGGGGCAGAGCGGGAGGAAAGAGAAAGTGGGGAGATTTAGGGGATCATAGGGGTGGGGGCAGCAGGCAGAGCCCACGTGTGTGTGAGGGCACCTCGGAATGTACTCATGCTGGGAGGAGCACTAAGGGGGCACACACACGTGTGTGCAGGGGGGAGAGAAGTGTGCACACAGGGGGCACACACACATATATGGGGATATATGAGTGGGTAATTGCAGGGGTGCACACACGTGTGCAGACATGGAGACACGTGCAGACACACAGACACGTACAAACACACTGGCTGATACACAAGTGTGAACACATGTGTGCAAGCATGTGCGAGACACTGAGACAGCCAACTGAGGCTCAGCACCACCTCCCACCCCTTGGTTGATGACAGCTTGGGCGAAGACACCCCCAGTGCGTGGAAAAAGGGGACACGTGCCCCCCAAGCCTTGCTCAACCTCTTCCACCCATGGGTTGGACATCCCTGCGCCAAAGCAGGGGGTGAAAACACCCCCCTGGGTCCATGCCCCATGGATGAGGAGCACCATGGTGGCACAGCTGCCTTACCGCTGGCCCAGGACCGGCGCTGAGCAGCCTCTTGAAGGAAGTGCTGGATGAGAGCGTTGCCGGTGGCCAGGCTGTAGTGTGCAGCATCGTGACCTGTGGAGTCCACCACGGCCACCCGGGCACCAGCATTGACCAGCACCTCCACTGTCTCCACGCTGCCGTTCTCACAGGCCAGCATCAAGGCTGTCCTGAGCAGAGAAGTGAGCAGAGAGGTGAGGGGGGACATTCCCTCCATCTCCCCATCCACTCCCAGTCCCCACCAGTGAGGACTCACCTCCCCTGCAGGTCCCGGCTGTTGACAGCCGCCCCGCGGTGCAGCAGGTACCGGCACAGCTCTGAGTGGCTCATCTTGGCAGCAAGGATCAGTGGCGTGGAACCATCCTGGGCAAGGTCAAGTTGGGTGAAGTTGCATTGATGAGGCTCACACCCCCCCATGGGACACCCCACTCCCATCATCTCCCAGATTTCTACATCCCACTTCATGGTGTGTTTTCACCTCAGGAGCCCCAGGCGCTGTGTTCTACCCCAGAAGCTGCTGCATTTCAGAGGCAGCCCCAGCCTGGCCCCTGGCTGCTCTTCACAGCCTTGTGCAGGGCAAGGAGCAGGGGGATCACAGAATCATAGAATGGTTCAGGTTGGAAGGGACCTTAAAGCTCACCCAGTCCTACCCCCTGCCCTGGGCAGGGACACCTCCCACCGCACAAGGTTGCTCCAAGCCCCCTCCAACCTGCCCTTCAACCCCTCCAAGGGATGGGGCAGCCACAGGTTCTCTGGCCAACCTGGGCCAGGGTCTCACCACCCTCACACCAAACAAGTTCTTCCTAATATCTAATCTAAATCTCTCCCCTTTCAGTTTAAAACCCTTCCCCCCTCGTGCTATGGCTTCTCTCCCTGATCAAGAGTCCCTCCCCATCTCTCCTGTAGGCCCCCTTCAGGATCTCAACCTTGTCCTTGCTGTTCAAGGGAGCCTTGAAATCACAGAGGATCTCGGAGCAGGAGATGCAGCCGCTGACCGCTGGGGAGAAGGACAGAGGCTGAGCACTGTGCCTCCCACAGGGACACGAGTGGGACGGGGCTGGCACTGTCCCCACTCACCTGCATGGTGCAAAGCGGTTCGGCCGCTGCCGTCAGCCACGTCCACAGGGCAGGAGGCCTGAAGGAGAGAACCTGGCTTACAGAAGGACAAGGGACAGAGAGCCGTGGCTCCTTGGCATGGTGGAGAGCTGAGCAGATGCCAGGCAGAGCCAGGAACCACCATGTCAACCACCACCACTGGTGAGGGAAGGGAGTTGAAGGACAGAGAGGACACCTCGCTGGCACAGCACCCTCCCTCCCTCACAGCACTGTGCTCCCAGCCCTGGTACCTGCAGCAGTTTGCTGACGCACTGCGGGTGGCCATGCTTGGACGCCAGGTGCAGGGCAGTGAAACCTGGGGGACAGGGACAGACGGACGGGTCAGAGAACAGACGATGGGTCTGTGGCAGAAGGGACCAGCCGGACAGATGGGCACAAAGCAGGATCTGCTGGACTGGGGCTGAGTGGGACATTCCCAAGAGCACCAACACTGACCAAGTGTCAGTGCTTGAGTCCCCATAGGAAGTTGGGACAATTTACAGCCCGCACAGGTGTCACCTCTGTCCCCTCAGCCTCAACACCTGCTGGTAGGGTGGGAACAATCAAGGAGCACCGGTGGCCCCGGCTGGTCCATGGCATTAGCTGGGGACACGTGGTGGCCATGCCCTCACCCGAACTGTCCTTGGTCATGGCATCCACGCCGTGAGCCAGCATGGCCTCCAGGCAGTCCACATTCCCCCGCATGGCAGCCAGGTGGAACCTGCAGCAAGACCAGGGGCTGTCGGACTCATGTCCCCAGCCCCCAGCCTTGTCCCCAGCCCTGTGTCCCTGGTGTCCTGGGGACCTGGGTCAGCACTTACGCAGATTTGCCCTCTGAGTCCAGCTTGGTGGCCACCAGGCCCTTGCGGACAAGGAGAGACGTCACCTTCCCGGCGTCATTGTAGTCCACAGCTTGCAGGAGCTTCTCATCGTTCTTGGTCCAGTCCTGGCTCTGCAATGAAGCCCAGAGGCAGCTGTGATGGGTGGACTGTCCCCAGGGACGGGCGGGGTGCTGGGTGTCTGTCTTCATCCCCATCCCTGCTCTCTTCTACCCATCCTGCCCCTTGGGGCGGCCATCTCTGGGCCAACCCCTTTCCTGGTGGCTGTGGTGCCTGGCCCCCAGGTATGGGGAGTTTTGTTGGGACAGATGACTGGGGTAACGATCCCCTTCACCCGCCTCATCCCAGTTTGCAGGGGATCTACAGAGCTTCCCCAGTTTACTTATGGATGGCTAGGATTTGGGAGTGAGCTGACACTGCCTGGCCCTCCCTGGCCATCCCAGTGACCCCAATCCTAAACACAGCCATCACCTGTGAGGGGTCTTGAGCCCCATCCCTGCCTAGAGCTCTTCACCGAGCCCATTCCCAGCCCTGCTTTGCTCCCCAGCAACAAAGGGGCACAGTCAGGGAGAGCAGGTCCCCCGGGATGGCTCCAGCCTTCCCAGGATCTACAGGGCTGTCCTGGTTTGATCCCCTGTGCGGGGCTGGGGCTGGATGGGGGGTTTGCTGACCCCAAGCAGCAGGACAGGACTGGCAAGGGAAGCCCTGGGTTCACCTCACAGCCCATGACGACAAACCGGAGCTCGCTGCAGCCGCGGCGGCAGGAAATGGATGTCACCTTTCGGGAGCTGCTGGCATCCTGCCCCTTGCCAGCCTGGTGCCCGGTGCCAGGCACAGGACCTGTGCCACTGTGCCAGGCTGGTGGCCCTGCAAGTCCCTCCAGCCCTGCAGGGCCAGGGGATATCATCCAGGGGCAGGGAATAAACCAGTCTCCCAGAGTTACTGGGCAAACTGGGAGGGTGGTGCCTGCTCCCCCCGCACACACCCCTGTCACGCAAGGACAAAGCAGGTTGGAGAGAACGCAGCCGAGCCCCAGGGATGGGGATGGGGACAGAGGGGGCCCCGGTGGGGTGGGGGTGACACGGCTTACCCCGGAGGACAGGACCCAAGGGGACCGGAGATGGAGGAGAGGGACGTACCGCGAAGGAGGCAGCGGCACAGAGGCAGATCTGCTTCATGGTGTTGAGGAGGAGGCGGCGAGCAGCCATGCACCCCTTGCCCCCGGCCTGGGCGAGGGCAGGCTGGGGCTCCAGGCCGTGGACCCCAGACCCCGGCTCGGTCCAGCATCGCTGCCCGGGCGGGGGCTGGCTCCTGCCGCAGTGGGAACCAGGATCCGCCTCCCTCCACCCCTCCGTCCCTCCTTCTTTCCCTGCTTCCCTCCCTCCTCAGCATCCAGAGCTTCAGGCATTCCCACATCCCTCCCGTGGAGCAGGTACCAAGGTCCCAGTCAGGGACCAGTACCCAGTCTGGTCCCAGTTAAAGCAGGAGGGGTTGGGGGGGTAGAGGGAGCAGCTTTCCCACCCCATGCTTAGGGTGAGACAGCAATGCACCCCCAAACCAAGGGGATGAGCATCCTCCTGCCACCCAGATCCTGCTCCTCGAGGAGGGGAATGTGGGACCCCCCTACCCTGTGGGGCACAGACTTACCTCCCAGCCCTGGGACCAAGGGAGGGGCAGGACCTGCACCTCGGGGGCTCGGAAAACTCCCCTTAAGGAGGGGGACCCCCAAAAGGCAAAGGGTCCTTGGAAGAGCCGCAGGAGCCTCTCACCCCTCCCCACTCCCAGAAGTATCCAGGGCAGTGTAGGGAAACTGAGGCACAGAGCACCCCGAGCAGGGCAAGCCTGCAGATTCCACGTGGGGGGGGGTTTCAACCTGTGTCCATGTGTCCCCAGACATGTGTCCCCCGGTGCCGTGGACACTGGGGACAGCACTGTCACCTTCTGCCCGGTGTGGAGGGTGGTGAGAGCCTGCGGCACCATGCCAGATGGGTGCTGAATAATTGAGGAGCATCGACGTGCTAGTTCCACTGGCTATGGCAGCCGGAAAGCGGGCAGCCATCTCCAGGGAGGGGACAGGGAGGAGACCCGGGACCCGCTTCCCTCTCCCTGCTGCTTCCTTTTTCCCTTTGCTCTGCCCCACTCCCAACGATGGCACCTTTGGGTGCATTGGGAGCTCGATCCGACCAGCCAGGGTGGCAGTGCCAACCTCCACAGGGCTGCTGTCCCCACGGTGAGAAGCCACCCCGTGTCCCAGGGTAGGTCGCCACGTCCCTGTGACACTGGGGACATCCTGGGGAAGATCCCCATGTCCTCAGGTCCCTGTGAAATTTGGGACAGCCCAGGGCAGGTCCCCATGGACATCCCAAGGGAGGTCCCTCTGTCCCCGTGAAACTTGGGCCACCCTAGGGCAAGTCCCCGTGTCCCCATGGACATCCCAGGGCAGGTCCCCGTGTCCCTGGGAACGGCACTCACGTCTGCCTTCTTGAACTTGGCCTTCAGGCTCTTCATTGCGGCTCCAGCCTCAGCCCTGTGGCACCTGGGCAGGGGATGGCCGTGCTCGAGGGTCTCTCCCCCACCGATACCAGCTCAGCCACCCCCCCAGACCCGCTGCTCCTGGAGCCCTGTCCTCGCCGGCGTGTGTCCCCACCAGCCGCAGCACCCGGAGAGGGGGACACCAGACGCCAGGGAGTTGGGTTACGGCCCGGCTGCAGTTACAGCTGGCAGCGCCGGGCAGCCGGGGAGGGGGGGGCTCCAGGGGGACCAGCCCAGTCTGGTGAGGGGGTCAGCCTGCACCCCTGAAATGCCCGGGGACAGGGAGGTGAAGGGACATCGCAGGGCAGGGCCAGGGCCAGAGGGGCTGCTGGGGGGGGGGGGCTGGAGGTGGCAAGGTCAGGCTCCATGGCCATCTCAGGAGTGTGGGGCTGCAGGTTGTGTGGAGCACAGATGGGCTCTCACCAGCTGGCACCCCCTGCCCTTAATGGCACCCCCTGCCCTTCCGTGGTACCCCCTGCCCTTCCGTGGTACCCCCAGCCCTTGCTGAGACCCCTTGCCCTCCCCTGGCACCTCCAGCCCATGCTGACACCCCCTGCCCTTCACTGGCACCCTGCTGCCCTTCTACGGCACCCCCAACCCTTCCTTGGCACACCAGCCCTTCCTTCTGACACCTCTTGCCCTTCTATGGCACCCCCAACCCTTGCCAGCACCTCCTGACCTTGACGGCACCTCCTGACCTTCCCTGACACCCTCAGCCCTTCCCTGGTGCTCCCTGCCCTTGCCAGTACCCTTGTCCTTCCATATCACCCCCAGGCCTTGCCAGCACCCCCTGCCCTTCCCTAGCAGCCCATGCCCTTGGTGGCATCTTCTGCCCTTTCTGACACCCTCAGCCCTTCCATGGCACACCAGCCCTTCCTGACACCCTCAGCCCTTTCCTGCTACCTCCTGCCCTTGTCAGTACCCTTGTGCTTCCATGTCAGCCCCAGCCCTTGCCAGCACCCCCCATCCTTCTCTGGCACCTCCTGCCCTTCCCTGGCCCCCCCAGCCCTTGCCAGTACCCCTGTCACTCCATGTCACCCCCAGCCCTTGCCAGCACCTCCTGCCCTTCTGTGGCAGCCCGAGCCCTTCCCTGACTCCTCCTATCCTTCTATGGCACCCCCTGCCCTCCCCTGGCACCTCCAGCCCTTACCAGCACCCCCAGCCCTTCCCTAGCACCTCATGCCC
The DNA here is from genome assembly GCA_025769975.1 of Gallinago jamesoni. NCBI lineage: Eukaryota > Metazoa > Chordata > Aves > Charadriiformes > Scolopacidae > Gallinago > Gallinago jamesoni. The sequence goes on along the minus strand of JAOQGH010000014.1, from coordinate 2,466,758 downwards.
CTGGTGGCACCCCCTGCCCTTTTCTGACACCCCCAGCCCTTTCCTGGCACCCCCACTCCTTCTGTGGCACCCCCTGCCCCCTCCTGGCACCTTCAGCCCTTCTCTGACACCCCGAGCCCTTCCCTGGCACCCCTACCCTTGCCAGTACCCTTGTCCTTCCATGTCATCCCCAGCCCTTGCCAGCACCCCCAGCCCTTCCCTGACTCCCTCAGCCCTTCCTTGGCACACCAGCTCTTTCCTGGCACCCCCAGCCATTTTGTGGCACCCCCTGCCCTCCCCTGGCACCCCCGTTCCCGATCCCAGCCCGGGGCCCGGCAGAGTGAGGGCAGCCGCCCCTCCCCTGCCCGTCCTCGCCCGGCACAAAGATGGCGGCGGCGGCGCCCTGCCCCGGGCCGTGCCCGCCCCCGCCCCCGCGCCCCGCCCGCCGCGGCCTCCCCCGTGCGCTTCCGCCCGCCCGCGGGGCCGGCAACAATGCGCGCTCCGGCGGCCGGGGCGGGCCATGGCGGTGAATTATGCGGCTGGGCTCTCGCCCTACTCGGACAAGGGCAAGTGCGGCCTCCCCGAGGTGAGCGCGGCGCGGCGGGGTCCCGGCCCCAGGCGGGGCCTGAGGCGGGCCGGCGGGTTTCAGTGGCAACCGGGCCCCCGGTGGAACCCGGCACCACCGACCCCTTTGTGTCCCCCAGCCCAGCCCCATGGCTCCCTCCCTGTCCCCCCAGCCCTGCTCCATGGCTCCTCCATGGCCCGCCCAGCCCTATGGCTCCTCCGTGGCCCTCCCAGCGCCATGGTTCCTCCAGGCCCACCCCACAGCTCTCTGGCTGTCCCCCCAGCCCAGCCCCGTGGCTCCCTCCATGTCCTCCCCAGCCCAGCCCCATGGCTCCCTCCTTGTCCTCCCCAGTCCAGCCCCAGGGCTTTTTCCATGTCCCCCCAGCCCAGACCCACAGCTGCTTTGTTGTCCCTCCTGCCCTATGGCTCCCTCCTTGCCCCTCATAAGCCTCTGCACGGCTCCTCCAAACCCATCCCATGGCTCCCTCTGTCTACCTCCCAGCCCAGCCCCATGGCTCCCTCCTTGTCCCCTCCCAACCCTATGTCTCCCTCCAGGCCCACCCCACAGCTCCCTCCATGTCCCCCCATCCCAGCTCCATGGCTCCCTCCAGGCCCACCCCAATGCTCCCTCCCTTCCATGTCCCCCCATCCCAGCCCCATGGCTTCCCCCTGTCCACCCCAACCCCGTGGCTCTCTCCATGTTCCCCCATCCCCATGGCTCCCTCCCTATCCCCCCAGGCCCACCCCATGGCTCCCCTCCTTGTTGTTGACCTGGCCCAGCACTATCTCACTATTCTGTGCCCTCCAACAGGGGCTGCCAGCATATGGGGACCCTTTGATGTCCAGTGGGGACCCTCAAGGGGTGGGAGTGAGGGGCCTGTCCCAGGCAGTGGGGGGGGTGATCCCAGCCCCACGCCCCCCAGCAGTACTCGGGAAGCTTAAAACAGGTTTTGGGGTGAGGGGACAGGGACACGCAGGGGCCTGTCCTGAGGAGCCCGGGCTGGAGAAGCATCTCACAGAAATGAAACCCTGTGCCCCTGCCAGAAAGCCAGCTGGACACACGGTCCCATCCAGCCACAGTGTCCCGGTGTCCCCCACCTCCATGGCGTCCCGAGCAGCTCGCCGTCCCTCGGCCCTGTCCCATCCGCGGAGCTGGTGGCTGTGCCGGTGACAGCTGGAGTTGGGCACAGGTGGGGTGGCACCGGGTTCGCTCCTGTCCTGCCGCTGCAGGGCAATGCCCTGGAGCCCAGCCACTTCTCGGGGTATCAGCTGCCCGTCAGCGAGAGCAATAAACACCCTCATCTGCGTTTGGTGTTTTTAGCCCTTACATTGCCTGGAGATGGTTTATGTAATGCTGTTTCTCTCTGATTAAATGCTTTTGTCATCGAGGAATGACAAATCATCTTTTCTTTGGTGGATAAGAAAGATTTGTGGTTTACTGGGTCTCAGTGCCCGGAGGTGCTTAAGATCTGTCCCTGCACCTCTCCATTCCCATGGTGGTTTGTCTCTTCTGCTCAGATTTTTGACCCGCCGGAGGAAGTGGAGAGGAAGGTGCGGGAGCTGGCGGACTTGATCAGGAGTTCCTCCAACGTGGTGTTTCATACGGGGGCTGGAATCAGCACCTCCTCGGGGATTCCCGACTTCAGGTAAGGGCGGTGGGCAGCAGGCGAGGGGTTGGGACCACCTCCCAATCCATCTCACATCTCATAAAGCTGTGGATTGTGCTTTCTACTACCCCAGCCAGACCTACTCCATCCTTCCTCCTCTCTGGTCCTGGCTCCAGCTGAAAATACCCTTTCCTTCCTGCACACTCATTTGACGTTAAGCCATACCCACAGAAGCATCAATGACAAAAATCCTTGGTGATCCACAACCTTCATCCACCATTTATAGGGCTTGTGATGGGTTTACAACTGTCTTTTTAGAGCCTGAGCTTTCAATTCTCTCTCTTTCTGTCCCCAATGCCACAGGGGGCCCAATGGCGTCTGGACTATGGAAGAGAAGGGGCTCTCCCCAAAATTTGACACTACCTTTGAGAATGCCAGGCCCTCCAAGACTCACATGGCGCTGCTGGGGCTGCAGAGAGTCGGCATCCTGAAATTCCTGGTCAGCCAGAATGTGGATGGCCTTCACGTGCGCTCAGGATTCCCACGGTACTGCCTCTCCCACCCTGTCCCCGAGTCCATTGTGCCTGTCCCCACTGCTGCCACCTGGCTGGTCTTGCTGCCCAATTAACGTGCAAGCATTTGGTGCTGGGGCTTGATTTCCAAGGCTGGCTTGGAAGCTTGGTGTTGAGAGCGGAAACTGGGATGTGCTGGTGTGGGAAAGGGAACCTAAACCAGTTAGAATTTAGAGCAGAGAGGTTATGGTAATAATTCTGAGGGTGAGGAAATGGAAGTCAGCCTCAGTGCTCTCTAGAAGTGTCCCCAGAAGCCATTTGTTCACAAGTCGAATGAAGAGGTCATGGTGTTGAGCCATCACATGTTCCCTCCCATTGCGGTGAGCAGCCCGGCTGCACGGTTGCCCGGGGGCTCGTGACCCAGGGAGTGAAACATTGGCTTCAAGTAGGGCACGTGCTCCTGGGAACTGTGCTCAGAGAACCACATTGTCCCTTCCGCTGCCTCTGTACCCCTCCAAAGGGGTGAAGGGACGGGAGGGAGGATGAGAGCATCCAAAACTGCTCCTGCTGCTCACAGAGACGTCTGTCGCCCAGTTTGACCAGCGTTGCGTCTCAGGGCACTGGATCTTGTGCTATTTGAGTTGGCTTAAATTGAATTTCTTAAGAGAAAATAAAGGCAGTGCTGCCCCAATGATGAAAGCACACCTGGGCCCAAAATGCCTTAAAAAGTACTTTGCCTCAATAAATTTACAAAACTGCAAGGGTGGGAAGTGGGAGAGAGAGTCATAGAATCATAGAATGGTTTGGGTTGGAAGGGACCTTAAAGATCATGTAGTTCCAACCCCCTGGCCTGGGCAGGGACACCTCCCACCACACCAGGTTGCTCAAAGCCCCATCCAGCCTGGCCTTGAACCCCTCCAGGGATGGGGCATCCATGACTTCCCTGGGCAACCTGTTCCAGTGCCTCACCACCCTCACTGTAAAGAATTTCTAGTATCTAATCTAAATCTCCCCTCTTCGCATTTAAAACCATTACCCCTTGTCCTGTCACCACGCTTCCTGACAAAGAGTCCCTCCCCAGCTCTCCTGTAGCTCCCTGCAGATATTGAAAGGCCGCTATAAGGTCTCCCCGGAGCCTTCTCTTCTCCAGACTGAACAACCCCAGCTCTCTCAGCCTGTAGAAAATCATAGAATTATCCAGGTTGGAAGGGACCTTTAAGATCATCTAGTCCAACCAACAACCTAACTCTGATAAAACCCATCACTAACCCGTGTCTCTCAGCACTGTGTCAACCCGTCTTTTAAATTCCTCCAGGGATGGTGCCTCAACCACTTCCCTGGGCAGCTCATTCCAAGGCTTAATAGCCCTTTCAGTGCCAAAATTTTTCCCAGTCTCCAATCTGAACCTCCCCTGGTGCAACTTGAGCCATCTCCTCTGGTCCCATCGCCTGTGACTTGGGAGAAGAGACCAACCCCCCCCTGGCTACCCCCTCCTTTCAGGGAGTTGCAGAGAGCAAGAAGCTCTCCCCTCAGCCTCCTCTTCTCTAGACTGAACACCCCCAGCTCCCTCAGCCTCTCCTCATAAGGCTTATTCTCCAGACTCCTCACCGTTGGTGAGGCTGGTCTGACTTACCAGCTGTGGTCCCTGATTTCCTCACCCGCCGCGATGAGGTCAGGGATCCCGCGGTGCCGCGTTCCCTCTGTGGGGAGCTGCGACGTGCAGGAGCTGAGGGTACTTGTTCTCCACTCCCTGCGTGGGTGGGGACTGAAGTGCCTTTAGGAGCGCGGTGGCCATTTCAACGATGTCCTCAAAGGACCCTGCCTTTCCATTAGCACTTGCCGCAACAGGCTCTTTTCCCTTTGAGAAACTTCAGCCTGTTATAAAATCCATTTCCAGCACTTAAGACCAGTGAGCGATTGTCTCGTGAAGCAGACTGCCTGGAAAGGAAGGAGGAGAGCAGCTGAATTCAAGTAAGAAAATAAAATTAAGGGAATTGAGATGAGAACGAGGAGCATGAATGGGACCTCAGAGAAGATGCGTCTCACAAATGTCTTCAGCCGTTGTGGGCTGAGCATTGAGCTGCCTCCAGGGGGTATTTCCTATTATGAAAAATCCCCGAGTCCTGGTTCCTGCTCCTAGTGCCACATTTGCCTCTTTAAACTAAACAACCGTGGGAGAGAAAAAGAATAGGAAATAATGACCAGAACTCAGCTGTGCTCCCTGCAGCCTGGTGCTGCTGGCTCCCGCGTGGGTTTAGCACAGCTCTTCCGCCCAAGCAAAGCGTGTGCTTAAGTAAGCGCCGCTGAACTGGGGCCAAAACAGGGGAAATCAAGTCAGTCCTGTCTCCATCTGCCCTGGAGGAGGTTCCCAGTCGCCGTGGGGCTCGGGGGGGAGAGCGTGGCCTTGTTCTCCTCTGGCTTCTGTGCTTTGAGGTTGGCACTGAGCTTGGGGCGGGGGGGTGGGTGGGTGTAGTTTTAGTCAAAACAAGTGGCAAAAGGCTGGAACCCTGCAAGGACAGAGAGAAACACCAAGGGCTGAGAAAAGCAAAGCTCCCAGTTACTGCTGGGCCACGGAGATTTGAGGCTGGGTGAGAACAGGGGTTAGAGTTGGTGCTGAGGATGGAAACATTCAAAAATTAAAAAGCCAGGACATTCTGTCCCTTCCCCTTGGTCGAATCATAGAATGGTTTGGGTTGGAAGGGACCTTGGAGATCATCTGTTTCCAACCCCCCTGCCATGGGCAGGGACACCTCCCGCTGGTCCCGATTGTGCTGGCTGTAGCGCAGGAGATGAAATCGTGGCACAGGATCTGAACGTCCCCTCTGGGTCTCCCCTGCCCCATGGGAGGGGACAGCTCTGCCCAAACTCCCTTTGAACAGTTTTTCTTGCCTTAAATGTACAAAGTGGTGCTCTACTCAACGTGCCGTAATTTTGCCAGTGCCTCCTTGGCCTCTGTGTGATGGCCATGCTCGGCACAGGGAAGCCCCCACACTCGGTGGCCGGACCAACAGTCTTTTCTGCTGGACCAGCTGCCTCCCTGCAGCAAGGCCAGGTTGTTTTGTGGCACCCAGTGTCCCCAGAGCCTGCCTGGGACTGGTGCCTTCCTCTAATGCAGCCACGTTTGTCTATACCTAATATATTTCCCCCTGTCCCCAGGCCATGGCAGAGGGTCCCTGTCACCTCACATCACCTGGCAGCTCTGATGCAGCAGAGCTGGAAAGCGGGGAAGCCCTTGAGATGCAGGGCCCTTGGTGAGGGGGGGCTGGGAGGGGCGTTTAGGCAGCTGGCCCAGTTGCCCCAGGGCTCTCCCCGTTTCCCCAGTTCATTTCTGCCGTTTTCTCCTGCAGGGACAAGTTGGCTGAGCTCCACGGGAACATGTTTGTGGAAGAGTGCGTGAAATGCGGCAAGTATGTGAGCACTGAGCCCGGGGTGGGGGCTTTATTGCCATCCCCGGGGATGCCATGGAGGGGTCTGCACGTGCCGTGGTGGTGGGGGTTGGCTCTCTGCCTGGCAGGTCTCTAGCGCGGTCTGTGCAGGGGGACAGACCTGTTCTTCTGAAACGGTGGGAAAGGAACCTTCTGGGAATTCTGCGTTGCCTGGGAGGCCCTGGGCAAATCCTGCTCTTCTTGGCAAGGGGGACGCTGCGCAAGTGGGACTGCCCGCAGCAGGGGCTGTGCCTGCCAGCTGGAGAGAGAGGAGAGGGAGAGGGAGAGGAGAGGAGAGGGAGAGGAGAGAGGAGAGGGA
>JAOQGH010000014.1:2440037-2451780 GCA_025769975.1 Gallinago jamesoni | reverse complement strand
ACCAACTGACCAAATAACCAACCCTCTGACTGGCTGACTGACCAGTCAACTCTCTATCGATTGATCAACCAACCCACCACCCAACCCATCAAGCACCAACTCAAGTGTCCTTCAAGCCAGGTTTGGGGATGGTTGTCATTACCATGATGTTTGCCTGGCCAACCCAAGCAAGGAGCTTTATCACCCGTCCTTCATCCTCAGTCCTTCCAGTGAGCCCTGGTGGTCCCATGGGACCATCAGGTAGAAGAACCCTGTTTTGTTTGGCACCCAGGACATACCTGCGTGAGATCCCACTCCCCTGGATCCGTCCTGTCTTCTCAACCTTCTTGGTGAGCAGGGGAGTGGGGCGGACACTGAGCCCGGCAACCTCCTCCTCCTCCTCTGTACTGCCCTGACCCGAGTGGCAAAGTTTAAACTCCAACTGCACAGAAATAACGTCCCCGATTGCAAAATCTCCCGTCCCTGATTGGGGACAGTGGTGAGTGATGGCAGGGCCGCCCTGGGGATGGACCCACTGCGCTCCGTAACTCATTAGCCAAATGTTTTTGTCCTCCTCCGCCGAGCGGGGCAGGAGGGGCCTGGGGCTGGTGAGCGAAGTCCGGGCACTGCTGCTGCCCATGAACTTTCACCCATTTTTAAGGATGATTTCCCTTTTTTCAGATGAGCGTATCAGCATTAATCACATTTTATCGGTGTTGAGAACATCCGGGGAAGACATTGCCTTGGACTCTGCCATTTATGGCTTTCCACAACAACAAACCTTGCTCCCCCCCTGCTCCCTGGGGCTGGGGCTGGCCCTGACACCTGGGTTCTGCTGCCTGCGGGGCCGCGGCCTGCTACCGGGGCTGCCCGCACCCTCCCTTGCCTCAATTCCCCCCCATGGCTGTCTGAGGGGCGCGAACACAGAATATTCATGGTTGGAATGGACCTTTGAGATCGAGTCCAACCACAAAACAAACCAAAACAACAAAAAAAAACCCCACACACCCACATAACACCCACACCCAGACACACAAAACCAAAGAATCTCAAGCACTAAAGCATGCCCTGAATCACAGAATCATAGAATCCTAGGTTGGAAGGGACGTCAAGGATCACCTGGTCCAACCTTTCTTGCTAAAAACACGGTCTAGAGATGGCCCAGCACCCTGTCCAGCTGAATTTTAAAAGTCTCCAATTATGGGGAACCCCCCCACTTCCCTAGCAAGATTAATTCAGTGGCACAATGGATTGTTCTCATTGTGAAAAATTTTCCTGTGTCCAACTGGAATCTGCCCAGAAGTAACTTGTAGCCATTACCTGTCTACACGTTTCCTAAATACCTCCAGGGACAGCGAATCCACCGCCTCCCTGGGCAGGCTGTTCCAGTGCCTGACCGCTCTCTCAGGAAAGCAACTCTTCCTAATATCTAATCTAAACCTCCCCTGCCCCAACTTCAGACCATTTCCTCTGTTCCTGTCATTATTCCCTTGGGAGAAGAGGCCAAACCCCCACCTCTCTACACCCTCCTGTCAGGGAGTTGTAGAGGGCAATGAGATGCCCCCTCAGCAGGGGCAACCTACGACTTGTGTTCATCCCTTCCCTCCACCCCACGGTGAAGTCACTCTGCCCCCCTCAGGACGAGCCCCTCCCTGCCAGATCCCCCCGGCTCCCCTTGACGCAGGGAGGGGACCGGTGAGTAAGGCAGCAGGTGACCGAGGTGTGGTGTGGGGACAAGGCCTCAGCCTGCTATCTGCAGCTCGATGCCCTCTGACCGCTCCCCCTGGTTTATGGCCCGGCGGCGGAGACGGGAACCCCTGGAACGGAGCAAAGGGCGCCCGCCCGCCTGGCGCCATGGCGGCCCTGTGGGACTGCTAATTGCCTGCCTTCATTAAGGCCCTCCAGCATCCCCAGGGCCTACTGCCTGGATCAGGCAGGAGGGTAGGAATGGCGGGGGGGGGGGAAGCTCCTGCTAACTGCTGGGTCTCTAATTACTGCCAAGGTAATTAGTGCTCGCTCCTTCAACTGCCTCCTCAGTCTTCCCTCTCCTCAGGCCTCCGCCGCCATGACTGCGCTGCCATCCCCCCCACCTCTTTCCCTCAGCGAGTTCTCGCGAGATTCCCAAGGCCCGCCCCTCCTCGGGGCCCCGCCCCTCGCGCGCGTCCCCGCGCCATGCGGCCGCGCCCCCGATAGGCCCCCCGCCCGGCCCCGCCCCTCCTTGGTCCCGCCCCCTCCGCGCCGGGCCCCGCCCGCAGCCCTCCTCCTCTCCCGCCCCCGCGCGCGCGCCCCCGCGCCGCGCGGCCGCGCCCCCGCTCGGCCCCGCAGGCGCGGCCCGGGCCCGGCCATGCCGGCCAAGAGGAAGCCGGTGCTGCCGGCCCTCAACATCGCCCCCAGCGCGGCTGAGGGGCCCAGCCCCGACGGCTCCGCAGAGTGAGTGAGTGGCGGCGGGGCCCGCCCAGCCTGCGCCGCGGCCCAGGGCTGGGGGGGGTGGGCAGTACTGGGCCTTGGAGTGGCGTGGGGGGAGCGGGCCTGAGAGCGGCCGGGCACCGGAGCTGTGGGGTTTAGTGGGGCAGGGACAGGCCGGGAGGCCCCAGGCCTGAGGGGATCTCGAGGGGCAGGGACAGGCTGGGTACTGGGCCGGGAATAGGCTGGCAGCGGGCCTAAGGAGTGCTGAGGGGACGGGGACCGGGACAGGGCAGGCACCGGGCCCGGGGATGGGGGCGGTCAGGGCAGGCACCGGGCCTGAGGTACCGGGGGGCACTGGGCCTGAGGGATCTAGGGGGAGGGACAGGCCGGGCAGCGGGTCTGGAGGGCTCGGGGGGCCGGGACAGGCCGGGCAGCGGGTCTGGAGGACTTGGGGTGCTGGGACAGGCCGGGCACTGGGCCGGGGGTGGGGACGGCAAGATAGGCTGGTACTGGGCCTGGGGAGTGCTGAGAGGACTGGGACACGGTGGGCACTGGGTCTGGGGAGCCAGGGCAGGCCTGGCGGTGCTGGCACAGGGTGGAGACCAGGCCTGGGTGAGGGGACCGAGGACAGGCTGGGGCTGGATGGAGCCAGCTGGGGGGTGTGTGGGGTGGGTAAGGAGTAGGGGAGCTGGAGGTTGGAGGTTAGTGGGGCTGGGCAGGGGCTGGCTGGGCTTGGGAGCAGGTGGGGAGGGGGATGGGGCAGGGGTGGAAGCTGATCTGGCCCCCACATTTGTTGGGGGTGGTGGAGGAGGCTGGGGGAGGGTCTGGGGTGTGTAGAGACCAGGTCAGGGCTGGGATGAGGACCTGGGCTTGGAGGCTGGGGGGGAGGATTTGGGGCAACAATTAGGGCTGGGTGGGCAGGATATGTGGGGTGGTGGAGGGGGGGGGCACAGGCAGTGCTGGGGAGAGGCAGAGCATTGCATGAGGGTGCTGGGTGGAAGGAGGCCCTCCCAAACTATTGCCCTGGGTGGGTGGGGGGATAAGGGGGTGGGCAGCAAATGGGAGAGAGCAGCTGGAGCTTGCGTGGGCAATGGGAGCTGGGCAGCAGGTGCTGGGGGAGCACAGACACCCCTTTGTGCTCGGTGGGTTTGTGGGGAGGGGTGTAACGGAGCAGGGGGTTGTTGGACACCCTGGAAAGCCCTTCTCGTGTTTTGCAGTGAACACAAGCTTGGCCTCCCCTGTCAGAAGAGGGAGAGGGTGCTGGTGCTGCTGTTCTCTCCTGGCTGGGCTGGGCTGGGCTCTGCTGCCTCTTAAAGGGTTGAAGGATTTTTCCTACTCCTTGGCTTTCCCAAAGCAGCTGACTGCACTGAGGCTCCTCTCCAGAGGAGACGTGTGTGTTAGGCAGATGTTGCACCATGGGTCTCACTGTCTGTGTGTCCCTGTCAGTGCTGGAGCTGAGTCCTGCCTCTCTCCAGAGCTTTGCTTTGGTCTCATTGCTCTATCAGGGTCTGAGTCTGTGTCAGATGACAGTTTTCAGTTATTTCTCTCTGCTTCCCTAAAAAATACCCCCAAACTCTTTCTCTGGCCCTGCCCTCACAGTCTCCTGACCGTCCCTTCTGTCCCCTCCTCCCTTCTCCAGGGCAAACCTTGTGGACCTTCAGAAGAAGCTCGAGGAACTGGAGTTGGATGAGCAGCAGAAGAAGCGCCTGGAAGCTTTCCTCACGCAGAAAGCCAAAGTTGGGGAGCTGAAGGACGATGACTTTGAGAGGATCTCCGAATTGGGGGCTGGCAATGGCGGGGTGGTCACCAAAGTGCAGCACAAACCTTCAGGGCTCATTATGGCACGGAAGGTAACGAGGGGAGGAGGAGTGGGCTGTGGTGGTGTGCTGGAGGGGGTCTGGCACTTGCCCTGGCTCTGGGAGAGCCGGCTTTGGTTGGAATCTCTCTGCAGTGACCCATTTGCACTCAACCTGCCTCGCCGGGGTTGGGACCAAGGTCCTGGGTGCCTCCAGCCAGATTTTAGGTGGAGCCTCTCCCTCTTCATCTCTGAGCTGCTCTGCCTGTCTCCAAGCTCTTCCCTGGCTGCGCTCTCTGCACTAGGTCCCTGTGCGCCTTGTGTGAAAACATAAGTTTATTGGTTTTTTGTGTTTTTTTTTGAAGCTGGTTTTAATGAACTCAGCTCAACTGGATAGAAGCAGATCTCTTGGGGCTTCTAGGTCGTGGCTAATGAGGACTGGAAAGGCAGGTGGAGGGATGGGTTTGGCACACACGCATTCCTCACCACCCACTTAACAGGTCCCCAGGGTGGTTCCAAGTAGTGGTGATGACAGTGGTTCATCTCAGATGTGGATTTATAGGCGACATCTTCTGCTGTGGTGCCCTATAGTAGAAAATGAGGAGCTGCTTCATCTGCGTGATGGAAAAGACAGTGCTGGGTGAGAGCAGCGCGACTGCTCATCTGCAGGACAGCTTCCTCGGAAGACTCTGGTCTCGCCTGGTGTTGGGATGGTTTAGTGGGTCTCGTGAGCAGATCTGCTTCTCTGGCTGGCTTCTCCCAGAGCTGAGCTCTCAGAGTCTTCCAGAGTGTTTGATTTGGGAGTGTTAGGTACCGGTGGGTGGTTTTGAGATCGTCAGGAGCTCTGTGTTCACAAACTGAAGCGAGGGCCAGCTGCAGCGTGGGGCAGCTCGGCAGAGACTATGAGAACAACCAGATGTCCCTGAGGTGTCCTAGAGTTTACAGTAATGACACCTCTTTTTTCTGACCTGCTATTGTATTTCCTTGCCTCTGGCTTCCCTACAGCTCTGTTAACTGACTACGTGGAGCCCAAGGAATAAAGCAACTGCTCTTTCACGTGCATAAGTGCATAATCTTCATGGTTTGGTGTTTTTTTTTTTTACTTTCTGTGGTTTCCTTGATATCAGAGCACCTCTTCTTACAACACCTCCAGAGCTTGTGAAAATGTTCCCGTCTGCTGAGTCAGATCTGCATCAAACTTCTGACTTGTCTTTCCACTCCGTGTCCTGTGCCATCTCCGTGTGTTTCGTGGCTGGTGGTTGCCTCAGTCACTAACAGGCTCCACGGTTCTCTGCCTCTCCCTTTATCCCTAATTTTGGTCTGCAAATAGTAAAAAGTCTATGCCCAAGCAGAGCTAGCTTCCCTTGAAGATGTGGTTTGTTTTTTTTTTTCCAATGCTCAGGACTTGCTCACCTGTTTCCTCTTAAGTTTTTCCAGGTGTCACAGCTTGAATATTTCTTTCTTTCTTGGCAGCTGATTCATTTAGAAATCAAGCCAGCCATCAGGAATCAGATTATCCGAGAGCTGCAAGTGCTGCACGAGTGTAATTCCCCGTATATCGTGGGTTTCTATGGAGCCTTCTACAGCGACGGAGAGATCTCCATCTGCATGGAGCACATGGTGAGTCCTCGTTCCTTCTCTGGAAACTGCTGCTTCTAAATCTGTTTCTCCTCCAATCCTAAATCTATCTCCCTGGGACTTGAAATTGCCGGTGGAACAGGTTGGGGCACTGGCAGCTGCCGTGGTCCTTGCTCTGGCTGCAGGAGGGCCACTGTGCTCCCCGCAGGAGCTTGCAGCTCCTGCTTAGACGTCAAAATGACAGACAGGTCGACTTTTTGGAAAGCGGAAGCAGAGGTTTGGGGGTTGGCCAAACGGAAATGTTGTAAACCTGCCGCTCTGCAGAGCTCACTGTGAAGCACCGTGTGCGTTTTCTGGTGTCTCTGGCAGAGAACGGTGTTGTCGCTCCTCCAGATCAGTGCTGACCGTATCGTCTTCGCCTTTACCACTAGGGGAAAGGAAGCCAAGATCTAGCGCGAAGTAGAGCTGATGGGAGATAGCATTAAAATAGTTTTCAGCAGGAAGCTTGAGCTCTGATCACCAGATATTTATTTTATAATTTTTTTTTTCCTGTAACAGGAGCATGCTTGATGCAGAGTTGTTGGAGGCAGCCGAGTTGGGATGCTGTGTACTGCTGATATACTGCTTGCCCTCCCTGGGCATGCTTCCCTGTACAGCCCACTACCTAGTTTTCCTGCTGGAGACTGGTGTGTGGATCATTTTGTTGTTGTTTATTTTAGGATGGTGGCTCTTTGGATCAAGTCTTGAAAGAAGCTAAAAGAATTCCCGAGGAGATCTTGGGGAAAGTCAGTATAGCGGTGAGTTACGTTGGCTCTCCAGGCTTCCAGAGAGGATTTGCTGGGCACGGTTTGGGAATAATCCTTATGTTGTCTTAGGAAGCTTGCTTTGCTTCCCCATACACGCTTTCCTGCCCTCACCCAGAAGCAGTGGTGTGGGGAAGAGGGGAGGTTAAGGCACATTCCCAACCACTCTCCCTTGCATTGTACCAGTTGATGTTGGTCTCTGCTGGAGAAGGTTTGGGAGAAGCTTTCTTGGGTAGTAAACCCAAGATTTGTGATTGACTTAGTGATAAATTGCAAACCCCATGGATGCTACGGGGTGTTTTTCCTTGCCAAGCTGCAGTGTGGCAGCAGCCAGAGTTTATGCAACGTGTCCTGCCAAAGGGAGAACGCTTCCCTCCCCAGCTCTGATCTCATCCTGTCCTTGGTTTCCTTCTAGGTTCTGCGAGGCTTGGCATATCTGAGAGAGAAGCACCAAATCATGCACAGAGGTGAGAGGAGGAACCTAAAAATAACTGCCTGCGGTACAAGAGCCCTGTATTTTACCTGCAGTTGCGTTGACGTTCCTCTCTCTTGCTGTTGTCAGATGTGAAGCCTTCTAACATCCTGGTTAATTCTCGAGGAGAGATTAAGCTGTGTGATTTTGGAGTCAGTGGCCAACTCATTGACTCCATGGCAAACTCTTTTGTGGGAACTCGGTCCTACATGTCTGTAAGTTCCTTGCAGCTTTTTGTCTGGGTTTTCTTTACAATTTGGGTTCAACTTGGCTCTTACAAAATCAGTGTGTAGTGTCCGATTTGTTCACGGTTTGGCTCTGTGTTTCCATCCACACCCAGAATGCCCCCTTCCTGGTTCACATTGGGGTGAGCCCAGTGTTTTGAGGCCCTGTACTCTGCTGGAGAAGCAGAAACCTCTGCATCCTCCCGAGGAGTTGGTGTCCTGTTGGCTCCAACCTCTGCCCAGGCAGCAGCAGTGCATGTGGGGGTGCAGGCTTGCACGGAAAGACATTTTGAATCCTACCAATACTTCCATATTTGATTTTGGCGAGCGTTTGTGGGTTCAAAAACATCTTCTCTTCCTGTATGCAAAACTCTTCTCGAGAAACTGAGTGCGGAGGGGACACGGATGCTGATACAGGCACCTTCTGTGCTGCTGTGAGCGTGTGTGCTCACTGGCAAAATGGGGGTAAAACCATTTTACCCCCACTTTGGGGGCAAAATGGGGGTAAACCAACTGGCAGGTGGGGTAATGGGAATTTAGAGCCAAGCTGGAGTCAGCCAACCAGAATGAACTGCAGGAAGAGCTGCTTGTGCCTCCCTCCTTTAAATGAAAATCATAATCAGCGTTAGCTCAACTGCAGATAACGTGGTGTCTGTGACAATAAAACTACCCCCCGGCTGGCTCTGAGTCCCCAGGTCCTGCTGGCTGAAGGGCAGGGGGGAGGTGGGGGTCTTCCCCCCAACACCGTGCATGGTTGTGGCTGGGAGCAAGCGGTGGGTTATTAGGGAAGCTGTTGGGACTGTGCTTAGGGCTGAGCTGCTCTCATATTTTGGGAATGGTTACTCAAGTACAGTTATAGTTAGACAGTGGCTATTTAAAAGCAGTATCTCCTCTGCGCTCAGTCACTGGGTCTGCACAGCTGAGTTAAAGCTGCCAGTGTGGATGACTTGCATTTGATTTTATTTCTTTTTTATTTCTATGGTAAGAGCCTAGAGTGGATTTTTCTGCTCCTCAAATTCCTCTTGGGTATTAACAGGAATGACTAGGTGGGGGGGGAAATAAAATGCAGTAATAAATTGAGTTCATTACATCTCAGCATACAGAGAAATAGATTCCTACTGTGTACTCTGGACTCCTAAGTGTAAGCAGCTGTAAATGCTGCTCAACTGTAGCTGTTGATTAGATGCATCAAAGTGCTTTATGTTTGCTCATGATCTTTCTTTTGCATCCCCTTTGCACGTGATACCTTTGAGCCAGTCCTTTCCCTGGAGAGGGGTGGAGGGTAGAGCTGGAGAGGCCGTGGGGATGTATCGAGTCTCCCCTATTTAATTTCAGCGTGTGATACGTGCGACTCTTGCGTCTTGATGTTCTGCCTCAAAGCCTCTTTCTGTGATCTCTCCTTCCAGCCCGAGCGGTTACAGGGCACCCACTACTCGGTCCAGTCCGACATCTGGAGCATGGGTCTGTCGTTAGTGGAGCTGTCGATCGGAAGGTACCCAATCCCCCCGCCAGACTCCAAGGAACTGGAAGCAATATTTGGTCGTCCTGTGGTGGACGGGGCAGAGGGAGAGCCTCACAGCATCTCGCCGCGGGCCAGGCCCCCAGGACGCCCCGTCAGTGGTAGGGGCTGTCGTATGCATTGGAAACAACACGCAGAGGCGGGGGAGAAGGGGGTTGGGGTTTGTCCAGTGCTGCTGGGGGAGCCAAAGGCCCTTTTGGATGAGGTTGTGGCGGGGAGGTGTGTTTTTAAGGGAGGCCCCTCTCTGCTGATCAGCCGGAGCCGTGACAATGCTCCAGCAGAATCCAACTACCATGGAGGTTTGTAATTCCTGACGAGCGCAGGCGGGAGTCCAGTCTTGCACGGGGAGGCAAGGAGCTTGCTCTCAGGATGCCAACCAGGGTCTGTTATGGTTTTGGAGAGCTCAGTTTATCTGCCTTTACACCCTGCTGTGTCCCACAGGAGGGCTTAAGCCACACAGCAAAGCACCCTGTGCTTTCTCAGGATGTGGACCCCTTGGAGGAGATGCTTTGGGGGACACTGTCACAGCCCTTGTTGCTCCTCAGGCTCTGCCCATGTTCCCAAGAGATTCCTTTCAAGCTAGAGGCAGCTTTTTTGGGAAAAGCTTTGCTGGGAGCTCTCACAGCTCTCACCGAACCAGCACAGTGATTTGAAGGAAGCTCTGCTTGAGCCGTTTGCTTGGAAGCAGAAGGCTCTAGAAGCACTGCCAGCCTGCCACAGCAGATGGTCTGGTCCTCTCCAAATGCTCCAAGCTAGGAAATATATCTGGACTATAGGCATAGGGAAAGAAATCTGAAATTTTGGAATGCGCTTTGGTTTTCTCTTTGTTGCTTTTTTAACCGCGACTCAGTTCCCGAGCAGGTGCCTCTGCCTCTCCCAGCAAAACTCCTGCGGCACACATTGCTCTTCACACCAAATGAGGCCTTTCCCTATCCCCAAACAGCCTCTCACCACTGGTTTTTTGTCATATTAACCATGCAGGCCACGGGATGGACAACCGGCCTGCCATGGCCATCTTTGAACTGCTGGATTATATAGTTAATGAGGTGGGTGTTTCTTAACCATTGGCTCTGCTGGACCTTCCCTCGGGTACTAGTGTTGTGTCTGCTTGGAGTCAAGAGTGGGCTCCAAAACCTTTGCTTGAGCAGGGGCTTTTCGATAGCAAGCCCCTCTGAGCCACACTGTTGTCCTTTCCTTCTCCCCTGTTCCCTCTTCCCATCTCTTTGTACTGCAAAAGCATCTCTGGTTGTGGAATAAGGCTCTGCAGGGGGAAGTTCATGCTCCCCTTCAAAGAGGAGAGGAGTTGGAGGAGCTCTTGGCTGTAATGACCTGCTCCCTCTGCAACCACCCATTTCAAATGTGCTCCTCCCTAGATTGGCACAGAAGGAATGCCAGTCTTCTCAGATGAAGCCCTTTGAATGAGGGTGACTGGTGCTAAAATCCCAGGTTGAAATGTCCCACCAGACTTGGAAAGTAGGGTCCATTCCACCAGCAAGTTGAAAGAGCAGCTTCCCCTTTCAAGATGACAAGACTTGACCCCCAGTTATCGTTTCTGGAATGGCTTCATCTGCCATAGGTGTTTCCAGAGCTGGGATTTGCAAGTCTGGATCCAGAATTGTGACACTGCAATTTTGGTCTCTCCCAGTTTTAGCTGGGATTTGGTGTGGGGTCCCCCTGCAGCAGTAGCTTGTTTGCTGTCAGGGTGAGAAATGGGTCCCTGGTGGGGAAGGGCAGTGAGGAGGATGATAGCTGGAGAGCACAGCTTTTCTGCAGCTCCTTAAAGGCTGTAGGTCACATTCTGCTTTTTGATCCATTAACACACAGTGATGCAGGAAAAACCCTTCTTCTTTTCTCTGCAGCCCCCTCCCAAGCTGCCGAACGGAGTTTTCACACAAGATTTCCAGGAGTTTGTAAATAAATGGTAAGGATTTCATCCTATGGCTGGAGGTGGAGGCCTTTACCTGCTCCCTGGCAGCTCTGCAGGCTGCTCCCCCCAGAGAACGTTCGGCGTAATGCAGTGTTCTCCCTGCTCTGGAGGTGATATCTGCCTGGCTCCGGTGGGATTTTGCGTTGTGCTGGGAGCTCCTGCCTTGGGAAGGGTTGGAAGAAAAGAGGTTTATTTGAGGTGATGCTTAGCAGTATCCCAGCACCTTCTAAATCTGAGCCTGGCGGGGGGGGTGGCCAGGCAGATTGCTGGGGCTGTGAGTCACCTCGCAGGCACCAGGCGTTCACTGTCATCTTCCCGACCTTCTGCTGCGGTGGGGGGGCACCTGAAGATGCTCCCACAACCCCCATTAAATCACAGAGGTTGGACACTATAAAAATCACCAGTCCCTGCCAAGCGTTAGATCCCTTTCTCAGTTTGCAGGGCACTGTTCCCCTACATGTTCTAGAAGAGATGGATCCTGCAGCTCTCCCTGGGAGCTGGGCTGCTGGAGATGGTGCTTTCTGAGTCCCTTCTGTCCTCCTGGGCTTCTGGGGAAAGCAGCCAGGAGGCCACGTGGCTTTCAATGAAGCTGGAGACCTCTCCAGCCAGATAATCGGTTTCCCACAAGAAACGTCTCAGCGTTGGTTTTGCTCTCTTGTTCTTCTCATTTCAGCTTAATTAAAAATCCAGCAGAACGGGCAGATCTGAAGATGCTGATGGTAAGTTGGGGGAGAGCAATTTTCTTTCTACAGCATGGGGTGGCACCAGATCTGCTGCCCCATCCTGTCCCTCTGTGCCTTCCTTTGCTCAAAAGGTTGGAAACTCCCAAGGCTGAGCTTAAGATGAGCCGAAGGAGAGGGAATGACTCACCTTTGCTATAGGCACTTTGATAAAGGCACTGATGGTATCTGGCCCCTGCAGAGCCTGGGACGGGAACCAGAAATCCCCCCCGCACCCTGGGCTGCATCCTCAGCAGCGTGGCCAGCAGGGCAAGGGGGGAGATTGTGCCCCTCTGCTCTGGGGAGACACCTTCCCCCCCC
>JAOQGH010000014.1:2411456-2433626 GCA_025769975.1 Gallinago jamesoni | reverse complement strand
GGGGGGGCCGCCTTGCCCGCCCCCCCCTCCCCCGGTCTGGTCCCCCCCCCTCCCCGTGCCTGCATACGTTGTACTTGGCCGGGCCGTGCTGGGGGGGTCGTGGAGGGGGGGGGGGGGAGGTGTTGCGGGGGGGGGGGAAAGGCCCGGTGTGGAGGTGGGGGGGGAATCGCGGCGCGGGAGCTGCTGGGAGTTGTAGTCCGCCGGCCGCGCCGCCCCGCAGGTGCGAGGGGGCGCGCGGACTGCGCTTCCCGGCGTGCCCCGCGCGGGCGGCGAGTGGGAGGCGGTGTTGACAGGCAGCGGGCGGGGCCAATCGGGGCGCGCCCTCCTCCCCCCCCACCGCTTCTAACCCCCCCTCAGCCCCGTGCCCGCCCGTCGCCGCCCGGGCCCAATGGCGGGCGGGGTGCGGGGCGGCCGAGGACAGGCGTGCGGCGGGGCCTGCGCTGCCTCCCCGCGACCCCCGCACCGCGCCCGGCCACGGGAGGCGGGGTGGGGGGGCGCTCCGGCCGGCACCCTCGGGGGGGCCGAGACCTCGCCTGAGCGCCCCCCGCTGTCCCCGCCCGGCCTCTATTGGCGGCGGCCCGCCCGGGGGAAGGGGTGGGGTCGTGGCGCCCGGCCAGGCTCCCTGTGGGCCCCGCCGCGGGGGGGGCGGCTCGGCCCGGCCCGACCCGCCGAGGAGGAGGAGGGGAGGAGGAGGAGGAGGAAGGGGGGGACCCGGCTGTTGGGTGGGGTCCCCCGGGGCCTGCGGCCCGTCAGCCCGGCCGGTGCGGGGGCGCCGGGTAGGGCCGCTCTGGGCCCGGCTGGGGCTCCCCGGCCCGTCCCCGAGCACCCCAAGGTCGTCCCCCTGGGGAGCCGGCCTTCCCTAGGCCTGCCCGGGCCCTCCGGCCTCCCCCCGGGCCTGCCAGCCCTGGCCTTCCCTCTGTGGGGGTTATTTATTATATATAGATTTTTTTTTTTTTTTTCCTCTCACCCCTTCCTTATCTCCCCCCGGCCGGCCGGCTCCGCACCCACCCCCTGGGAGCGGGGGGGGGGTTCGGGCTGCCGGTGGCGGTTGGCAATGATAATCCCCCCCCTTCTTCCCCCCCCCCCTCTTCTTCCCCCCCGCCTCTCCTCGGTGGCTGGGGCCCTGAAAGCCGTCAGGGCTGGGCCCGGGCAGGATAAGCCGCTCTCTCCCCCCGCCCGGCGTGGGACCTGCGAGGAAGGCTGAGGTTGGCATGAGGGGCAGCATCCCCTGGCCAAGGCCAAGGTGGGGGACACCTCCTTCATCTTCGCCGCCTTCCCTCTGGAGGTTGATGAGTTTGAGGTGGTGGGGTGGGAAATTGAGCCTTGGGGGTGCCCGAGGTTGAGCCGAAGGTTACCGCTGGCGTCCCCCGCAGTGCTATCGATGGCAGGAGGCAAAGTCACGGGCAGATCGTTGCCGTGACCGTGGTCTGAAAATGGAGGCGAGATGGGTGCTGCCCGGGGAAAGGGCTTCGTGCCTCCAGTTGTGTGGGAAAAGCCCTCGGACCCGTATGTGGAGCGAGACTCCTGGCACCTGGGCCTTCCTCTGACCAGAACTTTTAAATCCCGGCCTTTCTGTGTTGAAAACAAGAGTTCCTGTTGTGCACCGGCAACCGATGTGACCGCTCCTTCCTCCTCCTCCTCAGCTCCTGGAGACCCTCGTACTCCCAGGGCAACAGGAGGCTGAGCAGCAAAAGTTTCTCTCGGCTCAAGGACTCTTGGTAAGAGTTTGCTGCTGGTCCCAGTTCAAGATTAGCCGGGTTCCCCGCACTGTTAATTGTCTTGGCTATCGAAACCATAACTTATATAAGAAGCACTTTATAGACACAGGGAGAGAAGGTCTCTGCCTGGAAGAATTTACAACCTAATGAGGGTTGGAGTTGTGCACAGCGCAGCAGCGGAGCTAAAAGGTCATCTCTTCATTTTAAAAAGCGTTGGGAGCTTTGGTTGGATTTTATTTTTTTTTTTTTAAGGAAACGTTTTATTTCTGAATGTTTCTGCCGGGTCTGGTTGAAAATTGCAGCATGTGGGCACTTCTGGAGGCTGATCAGGAAGAGATGGGCTGGCTTCGTTCTGATGGTTTGCTGGAGATGTTGGATTTAAACAACTCTTTTAAAAAAAAAAAAAAGATAAAAGAGAGACGGAAAGAAACTGAGCAGTTTATTAGAGAGGAGCCGTTCTTGTTTAATATTCATTCTGGCCCCTGTTTAGGCTTGTTCTGGTGAAAGAGGGAGTGAAGAGGCGCAACCCAAACATGGGTGAGATGGTGGGATTTTTCCACCGAGCCTTAATTGCGTTAGTAACCCAGGGGAGGGTTTTGCAAAGCATGAGCTCTTAATAAATTTGGTGGTGAATGAAAGTAGTTCTTCGTTTTCTGCTGATCTGCAACTCTCCTTATGCCTTTTTTTTTTTTGGTTGTTTTTAATTTTGTTCTTTTGCTCATATATGTGTCTCGTTGCATCGCGGTAGCGGGTCTGATGATGATCTTTAGCCCTGTCGTGGGCTGACTGAGGAGCTCTGCTTTTGTAGAGGTGCGGGACCAGCTGGGTGGAATTAATTGGACGCGGTGAACGCGGTGGTGGGTTTGCTTTTGTGGTTTTGTGACTTTTAAAGCAGAATTGGAAATGACGGTTGTTTTCCCGGCGTGAGAATCTGGATGTCGGCATGGGACGTGAATCGGGGGAGGAATTTCTGCTTTCATCCCGACGCCGTGATGCTTTGGTTGCGCTGCCTCTGTTACTCCAGACCTCTTTTGGCGGATAAAGTCCTGCCCAAGTGATGGGTTTTTAACTCTGCAGAATAGAGTCGAACCCTAAAATTGAGGGGGGGACACACGGACGGATGACACCTGTGAAATTCCTGCTCTGCATTTGAGAGGGAGCCTAAATGCTTGAGAACTGTGGTTTAATCTTGATTAAAACTGACACTTGAGGGGTTTTTCCCAGTCTCAGGATGCTGTGTTTATTGAAAGAGAAGACTTCTGTGGCAAACAATTAGAATCCTACTCGTTATCTTGCATAGTCAAAGCAATAAACAGTTGCTCTTAACTACGCTCTCAACCAGCCTTAACCTCAAATTTGAAGAGACTGGTTTCAAGCTGTAATTAAAAGCCTTTTGACGAGCAAAACTCGGGGAAAGGGAGAAAGACAGACAGTCTCTAGGATGGAGAGAAGCGTTTGCACTCAGCCCCGTGACCCTTTGATCCAAACTGGTGCAGGGTTGTGTTCGGTGCCGCCTCCCGATCGACGTGAGCCGTGTGTCCGTCCCCATACCTGCACCGGGAGCATCTGTGAGCTCCGGTGGGACGTCGGAGCGGGAGCAAACGAGGTCAGACGAGCGTCAGGATCCTCTGCGAGTATCCAGGGACAATTGTTTCTCGCCCAGCTCCCTGCCCGTATCGTTTTCCTTCCGTGCATAGTTTCAGTTTTCCCCGTCTCCCCGGTGTCACTGCTGGCTCCTCTAGCAGAGTCCGGACACCGCTTCCAGGGCTCAAATGGAGCAAAAATCCTTCTGTGCCTCGAATTGTGGTGGGGATCCTTCCCCTCCTTGGAGACCCGACCGTCTGAGGGACTTGTAAATCTTCCTGCAAGATCCCAGGCTGCAGGTGGAAGGAAACTATAGGGCTCGGCGGCCTCTCTTAATGTGACAAGGTGCGAGAAACTGGAAACTGGTGTGAGCTGCCCCGTGGCTGCAGGTGGGAGCCAAGGCCACGGCGGTGAGATGAGCCACAGATCCCCTGGCAATCCACCGCTTGCCGACGCCGTCGCTTCACAGATCCCTTAAAAAAATGCTTACGGCCGGACCGTCGGGAGCGGGATCTCCCTGAGGACAGCCTCCCTGCCTCAAATTCTTCTCGCCGGTCTCTTCGAAGCCGGGGCAGGGGCAGGAACACGCGGCACTGACGCTTGCTGGGTGCTTTCTTTGCCTGCGAAGGGTTTAGCACCTCCGGGATGGTTTTCCTCCTGCTTTCCCCCCCCTGCAGTTTGGCAATGCCCATCTGAAACCGCCCGAGATCCTCGCCCTGCTGCGGGAAGGGGCTGCTGCCCTGCTTGGTTTTTTTTTTTTCTCCTTCCCCACAGCAGAGGATGCTCCCAAGCATCTCGGCGCCGCGTTTTAACTCCCTCTTGCCTGCTGCTAAACTGCAGTTGGGTTCCCTATTTCCTTCCTGGTTCGTGCACCTACTTATTTCCCACTGGCAAACTGGAAACCAGTAAGTAGATTTCTTTTTTGTTGTTGGTTTTTGGGGGTTGGTTTTTTGTTTTATATTTTTTTTTGTTTGTTTGCTCGAGCGCCTACCCAGCGCAGAGCTGGGCAAGCGGCGCAGGTAGGCTTGTAGCTACAGGTTGCTGCTCTCTAGTTACTGGGAGCCTCTTGCCCCAACAGGCAGAGTACACGTGGTACTGGTTCAGCGTTGCCTCCCTTCATCCCCGCACTGCCCGCTCCTGCGCCCAGGAGGGAAGGAGAAGAGCTTCATGGCAGGACGGCGTTGCCGGGGATGAAGCGTGTGGCATGCTTGCTCTCAGCATTCGCTTCTTGCACGTTGGGGGGAGTCGAGAATGGTGAGACGAGCTCTTTATCCACAAACTAGGGATGACCCAAGGGACTGCCCTGGCCGATACGCTCTGCTTTGTCACTAAACTCCAATCTTATACTTTATTTTTTGTCCCCCCCCCTTCCTGGTGAGGAGGAGACGACTGGTCTTCGAGGTGCTGTTTGAGGCAATTAGATATGCTTTGCCATGGAACAGGGCAGGAAAAGTCAGTTTTTTTGGAGAAGGATGTGGAGGCTGCAAAGGGGAACCTGTGACATTGATTTTGGGGCTTGGGAACAGATTGGGAAACTGGGTGGGTGCTGCGGGAATGGGGGGATTTGGGGTTTGAGCAGTTCTTGTGGTTGTCTTGGTTCAGGAGACGGGCAGAAGCTGCGACGGGAGGGAGAGGTGGTGTGAAGGGGGCAGATGCTGTAGGCCTTCCTTGGAGAAAACACCAGTGGTGACTTTGGGGAGAATTTTGGCTGGAGCAGGGAGTGCAGGATTTGGCCTCTTGCTGGTCTGTGCTCACACCTGGTCTCTGAAGGGGAAGAAGGTATAAAAATACCACCCGCTGAAGCTCTCATTTTCATCCAGTCTTGAGAGGCTGGGACGTGCCCGTGGCCCCACAGTCCCCACTCAGTCCTCGTGCTTGACCGAGCGGTGGGTTAAACCTGGTGGCAGCTTTGTTTCTTCCTGAGGAGTCTTCAGTTGCTCCCTTTGAGGAAGGGGCCAAATGTTGCCTTTCTGAAACATCAGCAGCTTATTTCCACATGGATCTTGGTGCCTCCAGGCTCTTGGGGCTTTTGAGTTGAAAAAGAAACCTCCTCCTTCCATACGCACCGAGCTCCTGGGCAAGGGCTGCTCCTTTAGCTGGGATTGAAACGCAGAGTTTCGTGTTTTGTGGTTTTTTGGTGTGTTGGTTTTTTTTTTTTCCCTTCGCGTGTGACTTCTGAGGCTTTCTAAAGTATTTAGGAGAACTAGGGGCTTGGTATTTTGCAGGATCTTTTGGAAACCCCACTGTGGTTTTGCAGGGAGCCGCTCAGTTGCCGTACAGCAACGAGGGAGCTATGTGGGAGCAAACCCGTCGGAGGACTGCGGCACCAGGCGTGTGGGCACACTTGGGCTTGGCTTTTGAAGAGTTTGTTTCAGCAGCAAAACAAGCAGCTTCCATTAACGTGAGGCTGGGCGGCCTTCCTGGCCCCATACGCTGTGCTCAGATGTTTCAAGCAGGTTGAGGAGACGAGGGAGGCCTGGGAGCAGTTCAGACCCAGCCCTGTTGGAGCAAAGGTGGGTTTTGCAGCAGGGTCTGAGGGTCGTTGGGTGACTCTCGGCCTCTTCGGTGGATGGCGGCTCATTTCCTCTCAGCATGGAGAATTTCCTGGTACCTGGTGGCCATTGGTGCTGCTCGGTGATGGTCCCAGCACATAGACCTCATGTGGTGGACCTGGGACCATCACATTGAGAAACCTTGAGGCTGAGCAGTGGTGCTGGTGATGGGGTTGCAGAAATGAACCCCTGTACGCACCGAATCTCAGGGGACGCGCGTTGGCCTTGGGTCCCTGAGCACACGGGCTTGAACCAAGGTGCATTCCTGCTGGATTAAATACGGTCTCTGATGACAAAGGAGAAAATTGGCAAGGAGGTCTGGGTGGAGTAACCAGTTCAAGCTAACCTTGCAACACGAGAGAAGTCTTAGTACGTCCTGGTTGTTGCTGTCAGCGGCGAAAGGGGACGCGTGTTGATGGGCGCGGGATGGTTTTGGAGGGGTGGCAGGTTGGGGACGCTCTGTGCCACACCATGCCATGCTGTCTCTTTCGGTTGTGCCATAACAGGTCCGGCGGAGGCCGGGCCATGGTGTTTCACGGCGTGACGTGGCAGGAGGGACCAGACTGCTGCCGTCTGTCGGGGTCTACGTCGACTTCTGGTTTTTGCCGGTTGTCGAGGCTGCAGCGGAAACCCAACTTCCCCCTGCGCTCTGCGAGGCTGTGCTGTGCCCTGGAAGGAAATCTCTTCCCGCTTCCAGACCTGGGTAGGGATCAGAAGCGTGACACTTGGTCATCCCTTGTCCATTTCCTTAATTGTGGAAGTTATCTGCCAGCATCTTCGGAGCCAGAGCCGTGCTGTGTGTTTTCTCCGGGCAGTGAATGCCGTTAGGTTTATGTGAAAGCCATAGACTGTGTCCTGGGAGGTGCAAAGTGCTTCCCCCCTGTCCCCAGGCACTTAGGACATGTCAGACTGAGCCCTGCAAGCTTTTCCTCTACTGCTTTTTGGTTTAATTCTCCTGGTCAGCAGTAGTGACACTTCTCTGTGCTGTGGTTGTGCTTAGAGGTCAGAGTTTGGATCGAAATACGGAGCCTGGATGGGGGAGGCAGGGAGGAGAACGGGGGTGGGATTGCTGAGGGGTCAGTCAGTTGGTCAGACCCTGGGTTTGGTGTCGAAGCCGATGGTCGTGAGCCTTTGCCTCAGCACCGCTTGTCCTTTTGCTGCCCATGCAACAAGAAAAAAGCCACATCTGGCACATCCTTTCTCTTCTGGACCATCGTGTGAAAAGCACTTAAATTCAAGGAGTTTTGGAAAAATGAAGAGCAACGTGCCCTTTCTTTTCCTTCCTGGTGTGCTTCGTAGCAGAGTCCCTGATGATTTCCTCCAGCGCGATGAGGAATCCCAGACTTCCAGCATCTCATGAACAGCACCACGGGGACCAGCTCCGCCTGGGTAGTCGTTATCCGTTGTGGTCACACCATCTCTTCTGCTGCTTGTTCTGCGACCTGGCGCTGCCAGAGGAATTCGGGAGCCCCCTTCCAGTTGCTCTCGCTCTGGTTCTGGCTTGGCACGAGGTGTCTCGGTGAAGTTCTGCGCTTCTTCCCACTGCTGACACAGTGGGAAAGGCCGGGAGGGGGCCGGTTTTGAATACTGAAAAGATTATAAATGGGTTGAGGTGTAAAATTTAAATTGGTTTCTTGGGGATACCTGCAATCAGCTGCCATGGTTTGCCTGAGGTAGTGGGGAGATTACTGAATTACCCCCAAAACCTGTCTGTCCGGGAGCCGCTGGGCGACGTGGCACCTTGATGAGAGACTTGGTGGTCGTCCCTTCAGTAGCCTGGTTTGACATCTGAGTTGAAACGCCCGTGTAAAGTGGGCTTGGGACTTCTTCATCCGAATTCTTCAATGCAGCTCTTCCAGCCTGATTTAGATGCTCTGCCAAATATATCAGACCTACGCAGGCTCCTCTGAATGAGCACAGGATGCAGCCGTTCCTGAGCACGGAAATGGCTGGCTGCTGGCTTTGGGAAGGGGGGGGGGGCTGTTCTTGCTCCCCCCAGCTCGGCAGATCTGCCCCTTTTTGTCCAGTCCCAGAAGAGAACACCACCACGGGCAAAGCCAGCTCTTGGCACCGCTCCTGCCTCCGAGGTGCTCTGCTGTAGGAGGGGATTATTATTAGTAGTTTTTTTTCATACGAAGGAAAAAATCGAGGTTCTTTATCATTTGTGGTCATTAAAAGTTCCCGTGATGCTCATTGAATTCCAACGCTTTGTCCAGACGTCAGTGGGAGCAATTACCAGCTCTTCTTCCTACCAGCATTCCCTTGGCAGCGACAGCAGGATGTGGGATTCTCCTTTCCTGCTTCAACTTCTGTGCTGTTCAATGGTTGTGTGTCCTGCCCCAGAGATCGTCGTTTCTGTGCTGTTTTTGCTGTTTCTTCCCATCAATATACGGCTCGTAAAGTCCTTTGGCTCCTCTAAGATGAGGGTGATCCATGCTGAAGGATCACCGTTGATGTATCTGAAGGTTTTTGGGTGGATTTCCTTTTTACTTTGGTATGAAACAGTCCTACGACAAGGAATTGACTCTGTGCTGGAGCTTCCTCCGCTGCCCAGGCGTATATTTCTAGACAGTAGGGAGAGGCAAACCTCCCTGGCAGGTCTGACCTGGCAGAGGGAAGTAAAACCCCCGGCTGTTTTGCTTACCTGATAGTGGTGCGAGTTCATCGAGTTGGGCTGAAACACGGAGGGTGGTGGATGTAACCGAGGAGCTCGGGACGGGCTGCCTCGTCCCGTGTCGTCGCAGCATCTCGGTGGGTTTTTTTCCCACTCCACGTTAAATTCGAGACATCGACGCTCGGAAAGCTCGGGTGTTTGGAAGGCTGGGAAGAAAACAACCACCCTGCTTGGAGGAACCGGAGCCGGTTGTGTGACCCTGGTGCCTGTTTGGGAACGGACCGAATCCTCCTGATGTGGTCAATCTCATTCCTTACATGAGCCTTCGTGTCACGAATCCAGCGCTTCGAGCTGCTGGAACAGAGACCCTGTATTGAGAGCTGGGGGATAAGATGCTTCCCAGAGCCAGTGCCTTTGGCCGGGTACTCACGGGGGGCTGGAGGGGATGCCTGTTTCCCAAAGACAGAGCCATATTGTCCACGAAGAGCCCACGGATATTTGGAGGGTGCTCATTCTGCTCTGATCTCTTCACTTTAATAGCTGCGTGATCTTGGTCATATGTGTCCTCTGGTGTTTTACCCCAGATGCGATGTCCAGTTAAGAAATAAGAAAGCTGGAATTCATTCTTTTTTTTGCCGTTGTTGGCTCAATTACCTGCTAAGGTTTCTTCCTGTTGCCTTGTCGGAAATCTAGATTTGTTTTTTAAAAAATCAGCGTGCTTTTATTTTTCTCATAACTTTTTTTTTTTCTGTATGATGCAGTTTGTTTCTGTTGATGTGCAGGGTCTTCCTCTCGAGAACATGCATCTGCTTTGCAGGTCCACATAATTGGGATAGTTTGGCACTAAACTGCCGACAGCACATTCCTTTTTAGAGAGAGGTTGAATTTTAACAGCGCCGTAGAGTGGTTGAAATAAGTGACTTTTCCCAAGCAGGCAAAAACACCCTCCTCCTTTTCCTCCTGCCTACCATCTTCCCACCTTTTTGGCTTGATTCTGCTGCGTGTTAGGTGTGTTTCCCCAGGCCTCTACATAGTTTAGGGTGGATCCTGGGCAGAGGGAGACCTGCTCGGGCTTGTCCTTGGGATGTTGCAGAGCTTGGTGTCAGCAGAGATGATGGCTCACGCACCCAGTGGCCGGAGAGCTGCTGTTTAGCTCAGGAGATCCAGGCTTCCAGATGTGTCCCGGCAGCTGGAAAAAGGAAAGGGGGAACTGGGATGATCGCTCCCTAAATATAAAGCGAAGAGACAAGGACTTGCATTGTGTGACCTATAATTGGGGTGAGCTATTCATAGGGAAAAAATGCCCATTTCCCCAGTCGGTGGTGAGTGAGGGCTGGGATAATGTTTGGGCCTTGGGCAGCAAACCACTGACTTGGGTTTCTTGTTTAATATAGCAACATTATTTTAATAATTCTTTTCTAGCAGCGCTGCTCCAAAGTCTGCCTTGACACTGTCGTGTGTGCCTGGCCTCTAGGAAATCACAGATGATACGGGGTTGGAAGGGACCTTTGGAGATCGTCTCCTCCAACTCCCTGCCAGAGCAGGGTCACCCAGAGCAGGTTGCACAGGAACTTGTCCAGGTGGGTTTGGAATGTCTTCAGAGAAGGAGACTCCTCCACCTCTCTGGGCAGCCTCTTCCAGGGCTCTGCTACCCTCCAAGTGAAGAAGTTCCTCCTCATGTTTAGGTGGAACTTCTTGTGTTCAATTTTGTGCCTGTTCCCTCTTGCCCTGTCCCTGGGCACCACTGGAAAAAAAGACTGGCCCCATCCTCCTGACACCCATCCTTGAAGTATTTATAGGTGTTGATCAGATCCCCCCTCAGCCTTCTCTTCTCCAGACTAAAAAGCCCTAAGTCCCTCAGCCTTTCCTGATGAGAGAGACGTTCTAGGCCCCTCATCATCTTTGTAGCCCTCTGCTGTCCCCTCTCCAGCAGTCCCCTGTCCTTCTTGAACTGGGGAGCCCAGAATTGGTCCCAGTGCTCTGGATGGAGCCTCCCCAGGGGAGGCCACACTCTTTTTAATGCTCCGCAGGAGACCATTTCTCTTCTTGGCCACAAGGGCACATTGCTGGCTCATGGTCATCCTGTTGTCCACCAAGACTCCCAGGTCTTTTTCCTCAGAGCTGCTCTCCAGCAGGTCAGCCCCCAGCCTGTCCTGGTTCAGGGGGTTATTCCTTCCCAGGTGCAGCACCCTACACTTGCCCTGGTTCATCAGGTTCCTCTCTGCCCAACTCTCCAGCCTGTCCAGGTCTTGCTGATGGTGGCACAGCCTCTGGTGCATCAGCCACCCTTCCCCAGTGCTGAGGGGACATTCCATCCCTTCGTCCAGGTCATTGATGAATATATTGAAGAGGACTGGACCCAGTACTGACCCCTGAGGAACACCACTTGTTACAGACCTCCAACTGGATCAACTCATGATCTCTCTTCCTTGGGTACCTCGAGCTGCAAGAGGCCAAATAGAACCACGTGCCGTAGCCCAAGATGCAGTTATTCCCAGGAAATTTTGCCTTGTGGGTTGTTGCAGTGCCCTAAAGCCATTTCTCCTCCTCCTTGGTGAAAAAAGGCGATGATAATTTGCCTTTTCTGCCTGGGGAGGGTGCGTGGTGTTACCCAGAGCTTCTCCTGGAGTGGGTGGCACCACCGTGGGAGGGGAGAGCCCTGCCTTTTTAAAGCGATTTGGCATCTTTTTTTTCCGGATGAAGAGCACATTGAAAAAAACCCTTGCCAACCTGATGTGACTTAGCTCTTACACCCGATACCTGCATATTTCAGAGCCCTCATAAGCTGCTCAGGTTCCTCTCCTCTTCCCAGCTAAACGTTAAAGTAATGCGAAGAAGCAAAAGGGAGGGGGAAAAATCCCCAACACAACAAAACACCAAACCCACTGTGGGTCTGGGGAAAACTAGTAATTAAGTGGTGTTTTGTCAGCACTTTTGGTTGCGATCCCATCTTAATGTGGTCGTCTCATTTGAATGTAAATGTCAAATTCCAGAACTCCTGGAGGAAAGCGATTGGGTGACATCCCGCTGGACGCCAGGGGTGTAAAGTGCAAGCTCAGGGGTTTCGGTTAACGCTCCTCTCTGCTCTTCCCCCGTTCCTCTCGTAGGTCTGAAAGGAGGGAGTTGATAAATTTAAGAAAAGAAAAGAACCTTTTTGGCCTTGAGGAGCGGCGTCAAACTCCAGCCGGCCTTGGCGCCGTGTGGAACGGCCCGGATGGCTGCTGTCTCGGGGAGGATGATGGTTCCCCTCGCTCAAGCAGGAGGTCAGCGGTGCTTCTTGCCCACCAAAAAAATGGATTTTTTTTTTTTATTTTTTTTTTTTTCCTGCCTGGAATGGAGCTGTTTGTGGGGGGGCTGACCTGGGTTGGTTGTGTTGTTGTTTTGGAAGATTTAGCCGAACAGTTAGGGATGCGCGTCCCGTTCTGCCGGGTTTATAAATCAGGTTTGTAAATAAATCCCAGAGCTCCCTATTGTTGTAAACCCTCTCCTTCCAACGGGCCGTATTTTAAGTTGATGGTGCCCCCTCCGCTGCGACGAGTTCTGTGGGAGGAGAATTCCCTAATTCCTTGAACGTCGCTGCTTTTGGGGTGAAATGTGGCATCTTTGCAGCCCTGCCGAGCCACGCAGTCTGGGACAACAAGGGGATGATGCCTCTTTGGTGCTCGGGGGGGTGTGGAGAGAGAAAAGAGCTGCCTGGGAAATTTAGGTCAGTAGTCAAAGCTCCCCTCTTGGTGGCCCATTCAGATCTTATTCTTGCCAAGGGGGGGGGGGCTAACCGGGGCGGCGGTGCCAGCGCCTCTTGTCACTCGTCACCTGGCCCTCAGGATTTTTCCTGAGAGGTTTTCACAACCTACATAGAATCATATGGGGTTGGAAGGGACCTCTGAAGATCATCTAGTCCACCTTTCCCCACCAGAGCGGGTCTACCTAGAGCAGGTTGCACAGGAACTTGTCCAGATGGGTTTTGAATGTTTCCAGAGAAGGAGACTCCACCACCTCTCTGGGCAGCCTCTGCCAGGGCTCTGCCACCCTCACAGGAAAGAAGTTCCTCCTCGTGTTTAGATGGAACTTCTTATATTCAAGTTTGTGACCGTTCCCTCTTGTCTTGTCCCTGGGCACCACTGAAAAAAGACTGGCCCCATCTTCTTGACACCCACCCTTTATGTATTTGTAAGCGTTGATCAGATCCCCCCTCAGCCTTCTCTTTTCCAGACTCAAAAGCCCTAAGTCCCTCAGCCTTTCCTGATGAGAGAGACGTTCTAGACCCCTCATCATCTTTGTAGCCCTCTGCTGTCCCCTCTCCAGCAGTCCCCTGTCCTTCTTGAACTGGGGAGCCCAGAATTGGTCCCAGTGCTCCAGATGGGGCCTCCCCAGGGCAGAGCAGAGGGGCAGGATGACCTCCCTCCACCTGCTGGCCAGGTTCTTGATACACCCCACGATATGTGACGTCGTGGTCTGTGCCAGCTCCCGTTGGGGTGTTTTTTATGAACCTGGGAAGGTGGGAAGGCTCCATCTCTGGTTACTAATCCCCTGGGCTGCCCAGCCCTGCGCAGGCGGTAATTCTCCAGCTGCTCAGCCCCCTGGAAGAGGGAACAGGGTGTGATTTTTACGGGCTGGGTTGGAACATTCAGGGAAGGAGCCTGGTGGTCTCTGGCCGTGGCCATTCCTTGGGGGGGGGGGGGGAATAGGGGGGGGCCTCGGGGCAACTGGTTTGCCCCTCCACGTCCTTGGCCACCGCAGATGAGGGACAACAAAGGGGGTGTTGTGCGAGGAGAATGAGTTGCGAAGTTGTACAACTTTCTATGCCAGCCCTCGGCAGTCTCATGACCCTGCAGCCATTCCCACACTGTCCGGCTGATTGTCCTGCCCCCCCCCGACTCAGAATGGGGGGAAGGGGGGGGGGGTGACCTTGCCTGTATGACCCGACTCGCTCCCCCAGGCTCCCCTCGGTCCCCGGAGCCGGGCACCACCACCGACAAAGCCCGGTTGTGTGGGTGCCGAAGCTCAGCTGCCCACAAGAAGCTTCAAAACGCTTCACGGAGCTTAAATTCTCTTTAGTGGATTGGGGGGGGGGGGGCAGCTTTGTAAAGCATCAAATCTAGAGGGGAAAGGGGGGTGGTGGTGGTGGAAGGTTTTAATGTCATTTTCCAGGCCAGGAGGTGTTGGGGGTCGGGCAGAGTATCAGCCCCCCCTTTTCTGGGGGGCCCACGTGCCACGGGTGCTCAGACCGGGGCGGGTTGGGGAGCTCTGGGGCTGGCAATGGGGCAAGTGATTGCTGAGCCTCCCCTGCTGTCACCCAGCCACTTGGGGGCCTGGGGGGGGGTCCAAGGGACCCCCTGCGGATGCAGGGATGCCGTGACCTTGCCCAAGGTCACACCTGGAGTTGGTGCTGGAATTCAGAGCGGTATTTTCCTGATCCCCCAGGCTGTGCTCAGCCACCAGAGAGACTTCTCCTCCCTAGCCAGGACCTCTTTTTTTTTTTTTTTTTTTTAAAAAGTGAGATTTTGAGAGTTTTGAGTTCAGATCTGCTTCGAGTTCAAATCCTGCTCCTGTGGGAGCCCAGGAGGTGGCTCTGGAGTTGGTGTCCTTGGTCCGGGTGTCCCAAGAAGCCACCTTACGTTGATGCTTGGTCTTGGTGGCAGGTCTTGCACTAGGTGCCCTGTGCATCTAGCCCCACTTCTCTGGTTCTTCCAGCCCCCCCAACCCCCCCATCACATCCATGTGATGAGTTTAATGCTGGTTTATATTAAAATAGATATTAAAATATAAAAATATGTGGTTTAATATCAAGGGGTTTCCTTCAGATTGGTGTTTCACGGACTCGGACCTGCCGTCTCCTGCATTTTCTTTGTATAAAACAAGAAGATGGAGAAATTAGATTTTTTTATTATTATTATTATTTTTTTCCCCTTGGATTAATGAAATGTTTTAAAAATAAGAAAATAGGAAGAACTACTGAAAAATCTGCCAGCAGGCCCAGAATGGGGGGGTGTGTAGGGGGGAGGGGTGTGTGTCGGGAAGCGAATGTTGTTTCGCAGCCTGGGTGCTGCCTCCTTGGCCTTTAATGCGGGGCCAGGAGTTGCTTCCTCCATAATTAGTTCTCTTCTGGCCGTGGCCCTGACTCATCTGTCCCTCCCCCCTTTCCTCCCCCCCCCATATTGCATGGGGCAGGGCCTCTTCTCGCCGTGCCTCAGTTTCCCCAGCTGGAAACTGGGGACTCTGATACTTAGTGCTTGCGCCGAGGTATTTTATAAACCAAATTATTCACGTGGGGTTGTGTTGGTCCCAGTGTTTGGGGTGGGGGGGAACAAATATATTGATTTATAGGGGGAAAGCATCTCTGCTGTGAGGAGCAGAGGGGTTTGAGACAGAGAGGAGGGAAATGTTATTTCCCATTTGACATCAGAAGGCTGGTTCTGGGGGGAGTTGAGGGGCTCGTTCAGGGCAGGTTTAGCTCTTGCTGGGGTTTGCCCCCCCTCCCTTGACGCCCCTCTCCCGGCAAAGGGGGATCCCATCCCCTCGGAGCTGCTCGGTTGGCCCTGGCTTTTTCAGCCTTGGGAGGGAGGATGTGTTTAAAGTCAGGTGGATCCGTTCCTGCCGTGCTAGCACATCAGGAGCGACTGAGTGATGTAGTTACCTTTTCCCAAACAAACCCTCAGCACTGGAAAAAGCTTCTGCCGAAGCCTTTCAGGGGTGTGGGGCAGGGGGAGGGCTGGTGCCAGCTCTGCTGCTGTTGGTGACACCAGTCTTCTCTCTGGCCACCGCAGAGGGCCCTGTCCCAAGCAGGTGACTTGGGTTTGAATCCCCTCACAGCAGACTGGGGTGGTCGGTGCTTCCCATTTTCCACATACTGGTGTCTTCAAGCACTGAGCTTGTCACTGGGACCTTCCAAAAATTTGCTGCCAGCCCCCTGCCCCGCATCCCTTGGAGCAGCAGACCCTAGGACCCCAGGGATGAGTGATGGGAATGGTTTTCCCAGTGTATCCGGAGTTTGACTGGGCACGGCGAGGCTGAATGAGCAGGCGACCTTTCCAGTAGAAGTGGTGGGACTGGGAAGTACTCCCAGAGGTGGACTCGGGGTCCACTGGTGAGGCTCTTGCCATCGTAGCCCAACGCCAGGCACGGCTGCCAGCTCAGTCCAGATGCCGTCTGGTTTTGGTAACCCTGGTCCTTGCCGAGGCTTGCTGGCCCTGGCCCACATCCGTGCTAATTCAGCTCTTCTTCCAGACTCGGAGAGCACCTGGGCTGTGTTCCTCCTCCTCCTCCTCCTCCTCCTCCTCCTCCTCCTCCTCCTCCCCAGAGTGAAGGTAAGAACGGGTCCCTCCTCACCTGCTCGTGGAGTCTTAAATGCCGGGCAGGATGGTGGACACGAGGGGGATGTGGAAAGGTGGAGAGAGCATGGTAGCCACCGGCATCGACGGGCAGGTGCCTGCTCTGCTTTGGGAGTTTGCCTGTGCGATGCGATGCCTCCGAGGTCCCCGTGACTCATTGCTCTTTTCCTCCTTCTCTCGTAGCCTTTTGCATCGAAGATGGCGGGTGGCGTGGACGGCCCCATAGGGATCCCGTTCCCCGATCACAGCAGTGACATCCTCAGCAGCCTGAATGAGCAGAGAAACAACGGGCTGTTGTGCGACGTGGTCATCTTGGTGGAAGGCCAGGAGTTCCCCACCCACCGCTCCGTCCTGGCGGCCTGCAGCCAGTACTTCAAGAAGCTCTTCACCTCAGGGTTAGTGGTGGACCAGCAAAACGTGTATGAGATAGACTTTGTGAGTGCAGATGCCTTGTCGGCTCTGCTGGAGTTCGCTTACACCGCGACCCTTACTGTCAGCACTTCAAACGTCAACGACATCCTCAACGCCGCCACACTGCTGGAGATCCCGGCGGTAAGGGATGTTTGCACGGATCTCCTGGACAGGAAGATTCTGGCCAAAAATGACCAGATGGATACAGTAGATCAAATTGATCAAAGGAACCATCTCAGAGCAAAAGAGTACCTGGAGTTCTTCCAGAGCAACCCCGTCAATGGCCACCAAGGCAGCTTTCCGTGGACCAACCCAGAGTTGAGAGACCTTCAGAGACTGAACTTCCGAGGCCAAGAGGAGGAGGAGGAGCCGGACTGCAATGGCCTAGATTTCTACTCGCAAGCCCCCCTAAACGAAAGACCAAAGGCGAATGACTGTGATCCTGACAACAGCAACCCGGCCATGTGGCTGGACAGAGAGGAGGAGGAGGCGGCTCCTGGCTCCATGTTTTCACCTTCTCAGAACGGACATTACAGCGGCCGTGGCCTGCCCACACCGGGAGAAGAGGAGGGGACCCCGGGGGCCCCTCTGGACCAGCAGGAAGCCGGCGACTCCCCCAGTTTCGGCGCTGGTGGAGCGGAGACGGAGGACGACGCGAGGGAGGTGGATGGCTTGGCCGCCAGCGCCCTGCTGCAGCAGATGATGAATTCCGTGGGGAGACAGCAGCTCGGGGAGGACGACCGAAAGGATGACGATGGGGTCATGGATTATTACTTGAAATATTTCAGCAGTTCGAACGAGGGCGACGTCTACCCGTCCTGGTCCCAGAAGGTGGAGAAGAAGATCAGGGCAAAAGCATTCCAAAAGTGCCCCATCTGCGAGAAGGTGATCCAGGGGGCCGGCAAGCTGCCGCGCCACATCCGCACCCACACCGGGGAGAAGCCCTACGAGTGCAACATCTGCAAAGTCCGATTCACCAGGTGAGGAGCGGGCAGACGCCGGAGGAGAAGGGGGGCTGGCACGCACAACCGGCTCTTGGCTTGCCCCAAGGGTTGGTCTTGTGGAATTTTATCTTCCCCGCTCGACTGATTTCCATCTCAACCGAGGCGACTTGGGTACGAAGGCCAGAGTTTTCCAGAGGGCTGAGCAATTTGGGGGGGGGTCTGGTTCTTGAGGTATCTCCCGGGGCCTGTCTTGATTATCCACTGCCACACTGTCCTGACATCCTGAATTGCTGAGCTCTGCTGGAAACCTGGCCAGACCCGGCCTTCTGCGGAGGCTAAATAACGCGGTTGACGAAGCGGAGCTGCAGCCCTCGGTATTTCCATTGTGGCTGAGGAGCTCGGGCTCGAGGCGAGAGTTGGAGAAGTCCTTTAGAAATGGCTCCGTGGGGTTGACCGAGGCTCTAGGTGGCTGGAAGTTGGGTTGGGAAGAGGCTGGACGTGGCACCGCTCGTGTCCGCTCTCGCTGGCCGCCCCGAAGGCCGCACAGACCCCGGTGCCTCGGTGCAGCTCCCCGGGGGCGTTCTCCTCGGCGCTGTTTCTAATCAGGGTTCCTCCGCTCCTTCCCTCCGCCACGGGAACGCTGAAGAAAGGGGATATTGTTTGGATTCCTCCGGTTCACTCCGGTCCACGCGTCGCAGCGCCGCCCCCTCTCTCTGGTCTCTGCGGCTCTGATGGCTGGGGTGGGGGTCCCAGCCCGGTTCCCCCCTCCCCTCGGTGTCCCTGCCGAGGGACTGCGTGGGCTGCCTGGCAGAGAAGCCAGCTGCCTGCTGGAATATTCCCAGTTTCACCAGTGCTGCCTGCTTTGCTTCCCGAGAGCCTTTTCCTTGGCGAGGGGGTGAGGGGGGGAGATCCATGGGGCTGCTCCCCAGAGCGGGCACCCCCTGGCCCGTGGCAGGTGGCCCCGGCGTGAAGCAGGACGTGGGGCAGGAGGGTCGTATCCTGCCCCACGGCGCTGCCCCCCCCCCCCTCTCCACCCCCCCTCGCCGCACCCAGCCCCACGTTGGAGAGCTGAGGAATGCAGATAATGGTGGGGGCAAGATGCCAGCCCTCCCGCCGCTCCCCCAGCACCCAGCCCTGCGCGGCTGGGCCCTGCAACGTGGCACCTCCCTGCCCCGGTGCCGGAGGGGGGGATGGGGGGGGGGGGACAGGACACCCTGGGTGCTGTGCACACACCCCTGTGCAGAATCCGCCCCACCTGAGCAGTCCAAGGTCCTCGCCTGGCATCTGGGGGCGGAAACGCCATGGGGTGCCCCGCAGCCATCGGCACTGGGGAGGGCGGCGAGGAGGAGGGATGAGGGAAAGCACAAGGGGGGCTTTTTGGGGGGGAAGGAGGAAGTGGTGGGGGGGTGCCACCTCCTCTCTTTTCCATTTCTCCCTCCTCCTGTGGTTTTCGGATGGGGACCCGCTCCCTGCGGGCTCCCAGAAGGGCTTGGCACTGCAGAGGACAGGATGGAAACTCTCTCTCCCAGCCCCTATAAACAAGGATGTTTCATAATATGCCAGGGCCGTGCTGTTTTCCAGCCAAAATACATCCCGGAGAAGCCCAGGCAGGGACAGGGACCTGCCATCCGCCTCGCTGCCCCCCAGGGCCCTGCCCCATCTCGTGTCTCCCCCCCCCCACCAGCATCCTGCTGCCGCTCCTGCTCTGACCCACAGCACTCCTGGAAGATCTCCCTCGAAGCTGGGGCCAAAATCCCAGCTGGTTTCCAGCTCCCTCTGCCCGTGGCTGACTCCCCGGGGGTGTGCCCCCCATTGCCCCCCAGCGTGACCCACCGGGGGCTACAGCAGAGCCTCACAAACTCAAACTGCCAACCCAGGATGGGTTTTGGATGTCAATGAGGTGTTTTATTCTGCTCCCCCAGCACCTGGGCTGGGCTCGAAGCTTTGTCTCAGAGGCTCCCGATATAAAAACGGGCATAAGTGTGACCAAACACTCCAGCATCCTTATTTCCCCCCCCCCCCCCCCCCCCCAATTTTATTATTCTTTCACATTCCTTCACCGTGCTCTCCTTCCCCATCCTCGTCCCAGCTGGTGACGGTGCAAATCTCTTCCCCGTGCCGCTAAAAATATCGCGATAGGCTGGGGGGAGCCTGGGCAGGGGGGGGGCCAGCTCAGGGAGAAGCAATCCCTGCGCTTGGAGAGGCTTTAGGGGTGAGCAAGACGAGCTGGGGAGGGGGTTTCAGGGGGTGTTTCCCTGCCACCCCCCCACCAGGCAGGGACCAGAGCCCGTTGGTTTACACCGATTTTTGCTCACTGGTTCTTCCTGGTTCCTCCTCATTCCCGTGGGGAGGAGGGGAGATGGCGCTCTAGTAATCTCCTGATAGAAAGGCAGAGTGGTTTTGTTAAATTGATAAGCATTTATAAGGTTTTATAAATGATAAAACATTTCTTTTGAAAAAGCTGGTTTGACGTCTTGGTGCGTACCAGGGTGTTTTAAGCAAGCCCGCCTTCCTGGCCCCTTCGGGAGCTGCGTTAAAATGAGAGGTAGAGATGTCCTTGGTGTTTTGAACCCTTAAGCTTGGGGATATTTTGGGGCTCTCATCCTGGCAAAATTTCCCCGCTGGACGAGGGCGGCGATGGCCGTACTGCCACGGGCGTGCGGGCCCGGGGGGGCTGCCTTTTCCCTATGGAATAACGGAGAGAGGGATGGGGCTGGATGGATCACCCTGGGGAGAGGTGGGGATGCTGCTCCTCGCTGCCCGCCACGCGCTTTGTGCCGGATTTTTTTCCTGCGGGAAGAGGCAAGCCGCTGCAGCTCACGTGGCCCTGTTGGCCCCCGGCCCGGCTGCTGCAATGCCCTCCCCTGGCTCCGGCACGCTGCGGCTGCAGCGGCACAGGCCCCGCCGGGAGCCAGCCAGCCCCAGACTGGGCGAGGATCGACCGCGTACCAGGGGATGCTGGGTCCTGGGCTGATGCTCAGACCCACACTGGGCGATATTCGGTCCTGTACTGATGATCAGACCCATACTGGGTGATGCTGGGTCCCATACTGATGCTCAGACCCATACTGGGTGATGCTGGGTCCTATACTGATGCTCAGACCCATACTGGGTGATGCTGGGTCCTATACTGGGTGATGCTGGGTCCTATACTGGGCGATACTGGTCCTATACTGACGCTCAGATCCATACTAGGCAATATTCGGTCCCATACCGGGCAATACCCGATCCCGTACTGATGCTCAGACCCATACTGGGTGATGCTGGGTGCTCTACTGATGCTCAGACCCATACTGGGCGATACTCGGTCCTGTACTGATGCTCAGACCCATACTGGGTGATACTTGGTCCCATACTGATGTTCAGACCCATACTGGGCAATATTCGGTCCCATACTGATGCTCAGACCCATACTGGGTGATGCTGGGTCCTCTACTGATGATCAGACCCATACTGGGCGATACTTGGTCCCATACTGATGCTCAGACCCATACTGGGTGATGCTGGGTCCTGTACTGATGCTCAGACCCATACTGGGTGATACTGGGTCCCATACTGATACTCAGCCCCATACCAGGGGATGCTCAGCCCCGTACCCATGCTTAGATCTCTACCGGGCAATGCTTGACCCCGTAACTGGGCAGTGCTCCACCCTGTACTGGGGGGTGCTCCACCCTGTATGGGGTGATGCTCAACCCCATGCTGATGCTCAGCCCCATGCAAGGCGATGCTGGGCCCCGTGCTGGGCGATGCTCACCCTGTTCCTGGTGTTGCTCAAACCCGTGCTGGGCGATGCTCGCCCTGTACTGGTTGGTGCTCAGACCCATACCGGGTGACGCTCACCCCATACCAGTGCTTGGCCCTATACTGGGTGTTTCTCAGACCCATACTGGGTGATACTTGCCCTGTATCAGGTGATCCTCAGACCCATACTGGGTGGTGCTCAGACCCATACTGGGTGACGCTCACCCTGTACCAGTGCTTAGCCCTGTACTGGGTGGTGCTCTCCTTGTACCAGTGTTTTGCCCTGTACGGGGTGATGCTCAGACTCATACCAGTGCTCAGCCCCATACTGGGTAATGCTCACACCCATACTGGGTGATGCTCACCCCGTACCAGCTAATGTTCACACCCGTGCTGGGTGATGCTTAGACCCATACTGGGTGATGCTCACTCCGTACCAGTGCTCAGCCCTGTACTGGGTGATGCTCACCCCGTACCATGTGATGCTCAGCCCTGTACCTGTGCTTGGTCCTGTATTGGGTGGTGCTCAGACCCATACTGGGTGATGCCCACCCTGTACCAGGTGATTCTCAGCCCTGTACTGGGTGATGCTCAGACCCATACTGGGTGATGCTCAGACCCATACTGGGTGAAGCTCACCCTGTACCAGGTGATGCTCAGACCCATACTGGGTGATGCTACCTCCGTGCCAGCACTCAGCCCTGTACTGGGTGACTCTCAGCCCCATACTGGGTGATGCTCACCCCGTACCAGGTGGTGCTCAGACCCATACTGAGTGATGCTCAGCCCTGTACTGGGTGATGCTGAGACCCATACTGGGTGATGCTCGCCCCAAACCAGTGCTTGGCCCTGTACTGGGTGGTGCTCAGACCCATACTGGGTGATGCTCAGCCCTATACTGGGCGATGCTTGCCCCATACCAGTGCTTGGCCCTGTACTGGGTGGTGCTCAGACCCATACTGGGTGATGCTTAGACCCATACTGGGTGATGCCCAGCCCCATACTGGGTGATGCTCACCCCGTACCAGGTGATGCTCAGACCCATACTGGGTGACGCTCAGCCCCGTACTGGGTGATGCTTAGAGCCATACTGGGTGATGCTCACCCCATACCAGGTGATGCTCAGCCCCATACTGGGTGACTCTCAGCCCCATACTGGGTGATGCTCACCCCGTACCAGGTGGTGCTCAGCCCCGTACTGGGTGATGCTCAGAGCCATACTGGGTGATGCTCAGCCCCGTACTGGGTGATGCTCAGAGCCATACTGGGTGA
>JAOQGH010000014.1:2393043-2403044 GCA_025769975.1 Gallinago jamesoni | reverse complement strand
ACCCTCTAAATCTGCCCCCCAGGCCCCCCCA
Source organism: Gallinago jamesoni (assembly GCA_025769975.1). Taxonomy (NCBI): domain Eukaryota; kingdom Metazoa; phylum Chordata; class Aves; order Charadriiformes; family Scolopacidae; genus Gallinago; species Gallinago jamesoni. Next base: position 2,403,013 of record JAOQGH010000014.1, on the reverse strand, counting down.
ACCCCCCATATCTGCCCCTTTGCCCCCCCCAGGCCCCCTAACCGCCCCCCCACTCACGGGCCGTGGGGCGCTCGGGCTCGGGGGGGCCCCGGGGGGGCTCCAGGGCGGGGGAGACGGTGAAGCGTGTGCCGCGCCGGGGGTCCCCAGCCAGGGGGGGCCCGGGGGGGGCCCCCTCCTCCCACTCAAAGACCCCGCCTTCGAGGGGGGGGGACGGACAGGGGGTCAGGACACACACACACACCCCCCAGTGCCCAGAACCCCACCCCCCCCACCCCAGGAGCAGAGACACCCCACATAGGCCCAGGACCCTCCCCATAGCCCAGACCGCCCCCCCCTCCCGCTATGGGGCAGGGATCCCCCTCTATGTGGCTGAGCCCCCCCGGGTCCTCCGGCGGGGGCAGTACCCACCTATTCCTTCAGGGGGCTCCCCCCCCTCCCCGCGGGCGGCGCTCTGGCAGCTCAACTCGTTGGTGGGTGTCTCCTGCCAGGGAGAGGGCGGAGCCTTTCAGCGCCGGGCCACGCCCCTCCCTCCCCTCCCCTCCCTCCCACCAATCGGCGTCGAAGGCCCAAGCCTTTCCACCAATCAGCGCCCGACCTGGTCGAAGAGGTAGACGGTGACGTCATCGAAGAAGGAGACCATCTTGCGCTTGCGCGCCAGCGCCGCCGCCACTTCCGCTTCCGCCTCCGCCGCTTCCGCTTCCGCCGCGGCCCGCGGTGACTTGAGGAGGCCGCGGAGGCCCCGCCCGTCCCAGCGGGTTACCACCACCGGCACCGGGCCGGCCCCGGCCCCCGCCGCGCCCCCGCCCTCCTCCTCCTCCTCCTCCTCTTCCTCCTCTTCCTCGTCCTCCTCTTCCTCGTCCTCTTCCGCCTCCCCCCCGCCCGGCCCCCGCCCTTCGGCCCTGTCCCAGCGCGGGGCCCGCGGGCCGCGGCGGGGGAAAGGCCGCAGGGCCAGGGGGGGCAGCGCTGGCAGGACCAAGGGGGGGTCGGGGGCGCAGCAGGGGCAGCAGCAGCCGAGGCCGTAGAGGGCGTAGGGGGGGCAGTAGCCGACGTTCACCCTGCGGGGGGGAAAGAGAGCACCCAGGTCAGCCCTGAGCCCCCAAAATCCCCCCCCCCCCATCCCGAGGAACCTGGGGAATAACCCCCCCCCCAAGCTCTGCTCACCTGCGGAGGCGGCGCCGGGCCCGTCGGCGATGGTAGTCCCCTTTGGCGAAGTCCTCCATGTTGGCGGGGTGGATGGCCCAGAAGTGGCCTTTGCCGTTGTCGCTGCGGCCGGCCTTGACGAAGCACTCGTTAAGGGAGAGGTTGTGGCGGACGCTGTTGCGCCAGCTCTTCTCCTGGGCCGAGAGGTGCCCGTCAGCCAGGCCCCCCCGGCCACCGCCAGCCCCACGGCCACCGCCGGCCCCGCCACGGCGTCAGTAGGCACCAGAGTGAACAGCGCCGGGAGGAACCAACCGCCCCGACTCACCCCGAGACGCGGAGCCGCCATCGCTGCCACCACACGTGTTTTCCCGGTGGATCGGGGTCAGCGGAGACGTGGCGAGTCCCAAACCCAGCCCCATCCTCCCACCCCACACCAGCACCTCGGGCTCAGCCCCCCCAAACCACCCCAAAAACGGCTCCGCTGCCTCAGCACAGCCCCTCACCTTGTTCTTGAAGTAGGGGTAGTTGTCCATGATCCACTGGTAGATGTCGGAGAGGAGAAGCTTCTTCTCCGGGGAGGAGAGGATGGCGGTGGAGATGAGGGCGATGTAGGACTGGGTTGGCTTGTCCCCGGGCTCCGGTAGTGGCCGTGGGGCTGGGGGGGGGCTGCGGCCGGGGGGCCGGGAGGGTGGCGGGGGGCTGCGGGGGTCGGGGGGGCTGCGGGAACCCCCGTCACCCCGCTCCGCCAGCAGGTACTCGATGGTGAAGGGATGGCGGCCCCCGGGCAGCGTGTCCCCCATGGTCCCCGTGTCGCCGGCTAGCCGGAGGGGGAGACCTCCTGGCCGGGTCCCCGGTAATTAGTGCAGATTACAGGGTTTGCTAATTGTGTTTTCACAAACGGGCTGCCTTCGCAAAGCAGGCTGTTTATCTGGCAAAGCCGGGGGTTTAGCGGGATTTGGAACTTTAAGCCTCATAAATAAAATGATTAATCCGCTGGAGGTGGAGGAATTCGATGTGGCACCGAGGTGCCCGCGGGAACAGGGGACACCCGGCCCCCGCCCTCACCCCCACCTCCCCTTGGGGGTCCCCGCTGAGCCCCCCATCCCACACCCCCCCCCCCCCCACCTTGGGGCTCATTTTGGGGCCACCTCCAAGAGCTCCCCGGGGCAGGGAAGAGAAAAATCCCACCAAGCGCATTTAAATGTAAATCTTTCATTTTATTTAACAAACACTATAATTTGAACTTTGAAGAATGTGTACTGAGGGAAAGAAAAATAATTTTCTTTTTTTGTTTTTTCTCTTCTCTTTACAAAAAAAAGAAAAAAACAGGATATAAGAAAAAACATATGTACAGGAAGAGCTGGCCAACTCAAACAGAAAGCAGTAACAGAAGCATGATGTTTCCAAACAGTGGCTTGGCCTGGAAAATTTAAGAGCAATTAAATTAATACACAAATATTAGGAAAAAAAAAAACAAAACAACAAAACAAAAAAGTGGACTCTAAAGCTACTGTGCAGCCAGGGATGCGAGCCACAGAACTTTATACAGTAAAACTTAATTTTTCGAGCTCTACCCGGGTTTTTCTTTTCGTGTTTTAATCCTCTTGCCCACCCGCCGCCCCCATTTAAACCTGAAAACATATTGCTTACACGCAAACAGGAAAAACAAATAAAAAAAGAGAAGAAAAAGAAAAGTCTCTGCCAGAGAAAGAAGTTTCTCTCCGGGAGGAAGAGTGGGGGCAGCGGAAGAGCGAGACCCTGCTGCCCTGCCGCTCCCCCCCCCTGCCCACAGGTCCCTGGGGGAGAAAGTTTGGGTTTTTTTTTAAACCCCACCCCACCTTGCCTTCAATTTTTCATTTGCCGAGACAAAATTCAGAGGGGCAGGAGGGGCGGGGAGCGATGGGGTGCTGCCTCTGCCCACGGAGCCCCTCCCTGTGCCGGGGCTCGGGGACCCCTCTCCACCCACGGGAGAGAGAGCGGGGCAGGATTTGGAGAGTTTGGAGAGGAAACCTCCAAACCTGCCGGGTGGAAGCTTTCCCGCTCCACAGCATTTTGAGGACAATTCTTTTGCTTTTGGGCAAGTCACTAACAAAGATTTAAAGCAGTTCTGGATGGACCTCGGTGGCTTTTCTCTTGAGGAAGGACTGGCCGGGCTTTGTGTTTTCTCAAAACACGGGAAAAACGCCGTGGTTTTGGTTCTGCTGTTGTCCCCCCGCAGCGCCCTGGGTGCTGGAAGGGGGGGGTGGGAGAGTTTTGGGGGGGCTCATCCAGCGACACCGAGCACCCCTCGCCCAGAGCTCGGGGGACTCGGTACCGCACAGCCGGACGCTGCTCAGGTGGCCCTGGTGGGCAAGTGGCCGTGGCTCCTGCTTGCCACCCATCCCGTGGGCACAGCGAGGGGCAGAGGCACCGGCCGGTTCCCTCCCACCGGTTAAATCTCATCTAGAGGGGAGAAAAGTCAGCGAGGTCTGAAGGGAAAAAAAAAACAAACAAAACAAACCAGAGGCGTTAGTGGGAGCAGCGGAGCCGCCCAGGCAAAGTTAATTACAAACCCCCAAATTCTCTAAGACGAAGTCAAAAAAGGTTATTACTATTTGGAAACTCAAAAAAATGCAACATTTTGCCACCAAGAGCATAGCAGTAGCTTTGGGTCTGGGGACCGAAGCCTGGAAGGGAGAAGCAGGACGAGCCCCCGAGGCTGTCGCCGTGTCCCCCGGGCTCTGTCCCCAACGCCCTGCCAACAGGTGCCACCCACAGCGCCGGGGCCGGGCCGCACAACTGGGTTGTAACTGAAAGAAACCTGAATTGGAGTTTACCGAGGTAGTTGGCTAAAAACTGAGATTCCCCCCACCTGGCATTTTCTAGAAGGCCCGAGCATCCCTCACTCTTTCTCCCCCCTGCCCCGCCGCCCCTTCCTCCTCCTCCTCCTCCTCACGTGCCAGGTGTCCAGCTGTCCTGCAGGTCACTGTCACTGCCTCCAGAAACGGAGCCTTCGTAAAGAAAAGGGAATGCGCAGCCCTTTCTTTTTCTTTTTTTTTGTGTTTTTTTTTTCCGTTTTTTTTTTTCTTCTCTCTCTCTCTCTTTTCTCTCTTAAGTCTTCAAAAACACCAAGTTATTGCACTTCAAAAATACGACGAGATTTTGTGTGGTTCGAGCCCTCCCCCGCCCTTCCCCATGGCTTCTGCTCAACTAAAACGAGTCACTACGCACAATTTTCTACGTTACCCTTCGGGTTAGGTTAAAAGATTCCCAACGTGTCTCTCTTTACATGAGGTGCGGAGCTGCTGGAGCTCCCAGCTAGAACAGTGCGATTCCAACCCTACGGCTCTCCCCTTCCACCCCACCTCCCATCCCCCCCTCCCTCCCGCCCCAGCATCCCCACCCCTAAAAACCCCCCCTTTACAAACCTCCCTCCCCCTCCCCCCAAAACTTTTCCTCTCCCGCTGCCCCCCCCACCCCCCCTCACTCCCCTTCCCCTGGACTCACTCGTCCAGCAAAACCTTTAGATTAATTAAGGAATGGTTATTTAACAAGAGGATAAAAATGCACACGGCTTTGGAGATGCAGGGGAGTCAGATGTCCTGGTGATGGGCAGGTGAACTCCACCCGGTCACACCGTCCTGGCGAAGGGCAGCTGGGACCAGCGAGCTGCGGGCCCCGACTGACTGGTTTAAGACACTTTTCCTTACTTCCGACTCCAGTTCAGGGTCAGGCTTTGAGTGGGGTCGTTTTCCAACCAAGAAGCAGCTCAATGGTTTGTTTTTGTGTTTGTGGGGTTGGTTTTTTTTGTATTTTTTTTGTTTGTTTTTTTTTTTTCTTGCTTTTTCTCTCATTTTAATGATTAATTTGGAATAGGAAAGTCAAAGGAGATCAGGGAGGAAGGGAGATGAGGCGGGAGAGGACGTTCTCCCCCTCCTCCAGTTTAATAAGCACCAGAGTATTCAAGTCTGTCCATTCTGAGACCCAGAGCGGCTTCCGCAGTCAGCAGGCAGAAACTAAACCTTTCTCGTAAGAGCAGCGTCGTTTTGGTTGGGGTCCCTCGTCGTCATCATCTTCTTCCTCGTCTTCCTCCTCCTCTTCCTCCGACGACGAGCTGTCCAGTGTTAAATCCACCACGTCAGCAGTGGCCTTGCCGTTCTCCCCGTTGCTGTTCGGAGTGGGCAGGAGCCCGTTCACATCTGAGGAACCTGAGGGAGGTGGGAGAAGAGAGAGAGGATTAATTAATTAATTAATTAACACTTCGCACCCAGTTTAGGGGTCTCTCATGTCTGAGGCGCTCGGCAAAGGGGTGAATGAAACAAAGGCCATTCAACAAGCCACCTAAAAAACCAAATCCATCCACCAACGACTTGGATGAGGGGACAAAGCGTACCCTCAACCCGTTAGCTGGTGACACACAGCTGGGAGGAGGGGGTGACACACCAGAGGCTGTGCCACCATCCAGTGAGACCTGGACAGGCTGGAGAATTGGGCAGAGAGGAACCTCATGAAGTTCAACAAGGGCAAGCGTAGGGTGCAGGAATTACCCCCTGCAGCAGGACAGATAAGGGGTTCAGCTGATGGAGAGCAGCTCTGCAGAGAGGGACCTGGGAGTCCCAGGGGACAATAAGTTGCCCATGAGCCAGCAATGTGCCCTTGTGGCCAAGAAGGGAAATGGTCTCCTGGGGAGCACTAAAAAGAGTGTGACCAGCAGGTGGAGGGCGGTCATCCTCTTCCTCTGCCCTGCCCTGGTGAGGCTGCATCTGGAGCACTGGGTCTAGTTCTGGGCTCCCCAGTTCAAGGAGGACAGGGAACTGCTAAAGAGGGGACAGCAGAGGCTACGAGGGTGATGAGGGACTGGAGGATCTCTGCTGAGGAAAGGCTGAGAGCCCTGGGGCTGTTCGGCTGGAGAAGAGCAGACTGAGAGGGGATCTCATCGATGCTGAGCAATAACTAAAGGATGGGTGGCAAGAGGAGGGGACCAGACTCTTCTCCGTGGTGCCCAGTGACAGGACAAGGGGCAACGGACACAAACTGGAACATAGGAAATTCCATCTCAACATGAGGAAAAACTTCTTTCCTTTGAGGGTGGCAGAGCCCTGGAAGAGGCTGCCCAGAGAGGTGGTGGAGTCTCCTTCTCTGGAGATATTCAAAACTCGCTGGGATGTAACCCTGTCCAACCTGCTCTGGGGGACCCTGCTCTGGCAGGGGGTTGAAGGAGATGATCTCCAGAGGTGCCTTCCAACCCCGACCATTCCCTGATTCTGTGATGCCACAAACCTGATGCCCTCTCCAGGGTCAGGACTTGCCATAGCACCCAGAGAACATCTGCCCGAGAACAGGGCATTGGCTTGGCCAAAGCAAGAAGCCACACAACTACACTGCCTGCCCTGCCAGCAGCCATCACCACTGCCAGAAGGACCTGACCTCGCGCAGGCTGCCCAACACACAGCCCTTCTGTTCAAAATCCTCTTTTCCCTTAAAAACATGTACAGTGCTGTTCCGGGCTGGTCTTGCCGCTGACATTTCAGGGGTTATTGCAGAGACACATCTACTGACAAACTTGTTCGATGCCGTTCTGGCACTTAAGGCATCACAATGTGTGTGCATTTCCCACAGTAATTTAAAGTCTTTAGCCCCAGAGATACTCACCGAGAACTAATATTGGACACTGAGGGCTGCAGCTCCGCTCTTTCTCAGCTCTGATGGGACACCAGGAGCCATCCACCAGGAACTCTATTTCATCGGCATCTTCGCATTCTGTCAGGATCTTTGAGAGGAGCCTGGACAGGAGACAAGATGCCACCTATGAAGCTCGAGGCAATCAGAAGAACGCATTTAGCAATGGGCCATCAACCTGGATCTTCACCTTAGAGTCCTAAATTTAAAAGAACTTTGGTGTTAGCTGGCTGCCAAACAGGCAGCCCTCGCAGTCTAGGGCTTGTTTTATTTCCCATAAAACAAGTACAGGTTCTGACAGTGCAAACCATCCTCGTCCTTCCTGACAACGTACCTAAACCATGAACTAACATTTTAATTACGTGCAATTAGAAGACAGCCTTGACTCTTCACCCAGTTTCCCAAGTCTGTGGAACCGCTTCCAGACAGACGTCTGCTCCCCATCTAGAGCTGTGTGAGGGTTGGTGCAGGTACATCCACACCAAGGCATCAGCCAAAGGCAAAATACCCTGTGACATTAGGAAATCAGCAATCCAACAGGCAGCACTTTGCTTCCTTCCCATTTTTCTTTCCGAAAGCTTCCACAGCAGCCACCAAAACAATATACGCAGCCTCCTGCAACAGAAGAACGCCACGTTCACCACTGTAAACACACCCACAGTGCAGATGCCTCGGTGTCCATCTCTTGTTGCAGAGACATCAGCCAGAGCCCTTACTCTGGCTCATTGTGCCTCAGAAATTGAGTATTTGCTTTATCCTGTTACATCCCACCCGGGATGTTTATCTGGACAAACAGTTGGAACCACCGTTCTGCAAGGCCTTACTCACTTCTGGGATTGAGCGTTTCCCTTGAGTACAAAGGAGAGCTAATAGCAAAAATCTTACAAGCTCCAGAAAACTATTCATGGCACATTAACAGGAGAAAGTTTCTGCTTTCTCCCTGCTCATGTAGGAAATGTGTTTCCACAGACACTCCTGTCATCCAGCAGAGCAACCACCAAGGCTGCAATTCCAAAAAAGCTGACAAAGCCCAAAGGATCTTAGACTCAACCAACCAACTCCCTCGTCCAGAGCCTACGCCCCTTTTTTGGCTAACAGCATCCAGCTGTGACTGCCAGGTACCCTCCAGGAGGGAGGTCTGAGCATCACCTTCATCCAACCGAACCGGTACCGAAACCCAATCTTGCAGAGCACCACAGAGCAGGGACGAAGAAATCCATAGAGCCTTCATCAGTGATGATCTCCCCCTCCTCCTCATGCAGGAGGGACACTGCATTGCTGGCCTGTGGAGGTTCCACGATCCAAGCCCTTCAGTCTCAGCAGCCTCGTTAGAGATCTCAAAGCAACTGGATTTTCCTGTTGGTGTTGGCCAGAGGACAAAACAAACAGGTTATCTATGCCTAGGCTGCTTCAAGTCCGTCTAAAAAAGCCACAACTCCTGGATCAAATCAGTACCTACCAACGCAGCAAAGCTCAGAACATTATCAGCCTGGCCCTGGGAATGTACCACCCAGGTGGAGACTCGTCTGCTCACTTCACTGCCTCCCTGTGCCAAGGGAGCTGGATGCACCTGAACAATTTAGCTCTAAACTCTCCCTACTTTTGAGGGAATCTGCATTAGAGGCCAATTATACAAGCCACGAGGGTGGAGATCCTTTTCCAGGAGCCAAGAACCGTGCATCTTGCTCCACCAGCCCTCAGGGTTGCTCTCAGCTTGGCTAGCACCACTACGGATGTCAGTGGTCCTGGCCCATAAAACAGGCTCCTCACATTTTGAGGCAACAAAGCTTCTTCTGGGGCTGTGGGTGGAAATTACCGTTCCCATTAATTCACTCGTTCCTTCCTTTACTCCTGGAAAAAAGCCAGGCAATTTATTGTGCTCTTCTCTAGAGATAGCCTCTGGAATCCGTATTTCTGGAGCTGACAAGCAGCGTTGCCAGCTCTCCGGTTTGCCTCAGGTGGCCCCTGCTGACAGCCCAGCTCCTTCTTGCAGTTTGCATACAGGCTGCTACAAGGAGAGGGAGATCTCCTGGTTTTTAGGGTAATCCTCTTGGCACACAGCTGCATTTTGAAGCGTCAAATCCTGTATAAGAATCCACATTTTAAGTATCAAACCTCACTCAGACAAACGAGCATCACCTCCGCTGCTGAACTGTAGCGCTCCAGCTCTCCCCACTTACGGTGAGCCCTCTGCTCCGTTCCTTGGGAAAGAGACAGAGCAAACTAACTCTAGTCCAGCTATATAGGAAACAACATTCCCATATGGACTGAAAACCAAGTTCATGCTAAGTCTAAAGAAACCTTTCCACAATTCGTGGCCGGAGAACTCTTGGCAGGGCTCAGGACATGCATTTCTTGACTCACCCTTTTCCAAATGCTTTTTGGAATTTACTTTGCTTTAATTCCCTCCTGTGCTTTTCCAGCACTACTCCAACCACGCCACACTCAAAATGAGACAGGAGAAAGAGAACATCCCTCATGCAGAAAAGACAGGGGCTGCCTCACTGGGAACACTGGGAATCGGGATGCTGGTGGGGGTCTGTCCTTCTGGCCCACTATGAGGGAGGCAGCAGCCCTAGGACGGCAACCAGACCCAAACGCATGGATGCCTCATGACCTGCTCTTCACAAACCCACTCTAGAAGTGCTGTACCAAAAGCTGGGTCCCTCCCAGCATACTCCAGTTGCCTGACAAACACATTGGTGTCCCCTCCCACACCATGGGGGCTGGGGACCCTCAGCAGGCAGCCCCTGGACCTCCCCTCAGCACCACAAGGTCCTGCTGACAGGACCTCAGCCTGCTAACAGGGATCAAACCACCACTGGGTGTCCCCAGAGGAACCATGGTGGGAAGCCTAGGAGATCCACAAAACCTCCAAACTGGAGAGTGTTTCCAAATCATTTTAATCCTGTCCCTCCCGTGGAGTTGAACCTCCTGCTTTTTTCCCCTATAGGCATGCAAAACACAGAAAGAGTTCCTACTGAGGCATCCTTCCCGTCCCTGACACCAAGATGTTTACAACGGCCACAGGAATTGTACTGGAATTGGAAGGACATGGGAGCTGTTGGAGCGGGGCCAGAGGAGGCCATGGAGAGGCTGGGAGGGCTGGAGCCCCTCTGCTGGGAGGGGGGGCTGAGAGAGTTGGGGGGGTTCAGCCTGGAGAAGAGAAGGC
>JAOQGH010000014.1:2377323-2392943 GCA_025769975.1 Gallinago jamesoni | reverse complement strand
GGTGTGGTGGGAGGTGTCCCTGCCCAGGGCAGGGGGTGGCACTGGGTGGGCTTTAAGGTCCCTTCCAACCCAAACCAGTCTGATTCTACAGAACAGTCACACAGACTGTACAAAAACTCTTTTCAAACACTGCATTTGTAACCTCCATCTCGGGGGGTATATGTTGCATGATGTTCAGTCTAACAGCTGGCAGAGAAGATCCCCCAGTCACATTTAAAGCATACCAAGAATTGATTGTGAGCTGATGAGGACTTCACCGACAAGAAAACAGCAAGATGTTTCCTATCAAAAATCACCTTATCGGGTGCTTATAAAGTGGTTTATTCCACACAGCACGATACCGGTCAACCGAGGCGGCTGGTTGTGCAGGTTCATCAGCCTGATGAAAAGAGTGAGGCAGTAAATGCTTGATTCCAAAATACTTGAGCGTAATCCAAAAAACTAAGAACGGCAGACAAACAGTCAAGCCTTGCTCTAACACACCCAAGACAATTAAGTCAGAATATTATGCAGCAGCAGAATAAGCTTCCAACTTTGTTTCGAGGCAAACTTCCTTCAGATGCACAGACCAAAGGACAAGAGGTTGCACCCAGCGGAGAAGAGAAAGGAGTTGAGGACGGAGAGGTGTATGTACTCACCCATCGATTATTAGCTGGTCATAGGGAGCTGGTTTGTCACACACAGGGCACATCCATGTGGGCTTCTTCTCATTCATCTGTAGGTAGAAGACTGCATCAAAGCACTGCAGATGTGCACAGGTTTCCGCCCGGCACGGGACAGACAGCCGCATCTTCACTAGCTGTTGAACCAAAGAGCAGAAGATCAGCGATAAAACCCACCCAAGCAACCACCAGGTAGTTCTAAGCAAAAAAGGTTTGTTAGCTTTCCTAAGCAAAAAGGTTCGTTAGCTGGCAAAGCTGGGCTGGCAGCAGAATAGGGTTTCTTGACAAAACCAGACTAAAACGTATCGCAAAGACTTACCGGACAGATAAGAGAGACACGAACCCCTGTAGTGGCAATTTCACTATCTGGATCCAAGCGTAGCTTTTCTTTTACTGCAGTAAGAGTAGAGAGCACAGAATTTAACAGATGCAAACTTACAACTTTGGAAACAACGTGTAGGCACAGGTCAAGCAGCTCACCCACAGCCCGTGGCTGCATGTGGGTCATTTTCCCCACCGGTGACAACCTCTGCCAGTCAGGGACAGAGGACACCAGAGGCAGAAAGCTGTTGGATTAGACCAGGCATGCCCAAACTGCAGAGCTCAGTAGAGATGCTGCTTGGTGAGCCCAAACCTTCTGCATGAGGAGGCATGGTCTCATGCATGAGGCTCATGGTCTACAGCCCAGCTGGAGTATTTACTGGCTGAGGAAGCTCACATTTTCTTACAGATCCCCCTTTCCCAATGACCCAGGTCTCCCAGACAAACAGCATGAGCTGTTTCTCATCCCAGCAGAGCAAACGAAGGAGACTGAGTGGACTTTGGTGCTGGGATGAGGACAACCAGCTGCATGTTATCTTCTAGCTACACCGTTAATACTCTCCTAGCAACACTTCCACCTCTTATTTACAAACTACAGGCTGGGCAGCTGGGGTACACAGAGGAAATCACACCGATGACCAGCTTTTTCATGTTAATATTACACCAAGGCAGCCGACTGGGTGTTAACTTTGTTCCCCTTCAAGGGAACTGAGACACCCGGACTTCCCACAGGGAGGGGAAGAGTGGCCAGAGAGAGCTCCAGCACGTGGGAAGACTTCTGGAGGAACCCAGTCAATTTAGGCTTATCCGGTCATTTGGCATAAGCATGATGGATTTCATTCCCTTCCGAGACCAGTGGCAAGAGGACAGGGTCAACTGCCTCCCCCCGCCCCTTGAAATTCAGAGAAAGTCCCCCCAGAAGTGAGCAAACAGGGGATACCCTCAAATGGACAGGAAAACACATTCTGTCATTGCCCCATCAAATAAACAAGACTCCTCTCTTACAGCTACTGGGCTGTAACTCTGCAGCTTCTATGCCGGCCAGCTCATTTATTCCAGCACACTTTCCCAGGAACCCTGATCAGACCCAGAGGTTCCCAGGCAGAGAGCTCAAAGAGCAGGACAGCCATACACAAAAAGTCACAAGCAGCAATCCAGCACATATTTGGAAAGAATCAGGCATTAGGAAAGGAGGTAGAGAATCCTGACCCTGCTGCTGCACCTTGAAAAGAAAACCCAAAGGAGCTGCAGGCAAATCGAAAAGAGCAGTGGACGCACAGGTCCCACACGTGTAGGTCCCGCATCAAGGTGCGGAATCAGCACGGAAAATTAGCTTTAAAGTACTACATAAGTCTTAAAGAGTAGCTGCTGCTATCACTGATGTCTGAAAAGGCCTTTGACACTTCCATCACCATTTTTCTTTGGAGCAAGTCAACCATTTATTTTGACCTTTTCGAATCATAACAAGACGTCTCCAGACAATGAGGCTACATGCCGTTTTGCAACACACAGCTCTAATTAGAGAGTGACTTCTCAGATGTGAAATTCCCACGAGAGTGTTGTTGGGGTTGTTTTCTTCACATCAGGAGACTTTTCATCCAAGCTTAATTTTTACGAAAAAGTTCTTTGTAAGAGCATTCTCCGTGCATCAATTATTATAATTCACAGGAAGGAGAAATGGGTATTTTCTAGCAGCTCCTGATTAGAATCAAGCTGTCTTAAGATGGCTTTTGGATCCACTGCCGTGCGTGTAAGCATCTCGGCTTCCAGACAAGTTTCCTATACTAAAGTCAACAGAAGCATAAGCAAAGGAACATGAGTCAGCCCCAAGACACAACCAAAGAGTAGCTTCGGCGAGCGCTGAGGGATATTGCCACGAAAGTTGATACAGAACCATTTGCAGCACAGACCAGAGCTACAAAAGCCAAGTTTACAAGCTGCTGGTGTGTGCCAGGTTCAGATGTCCAACCAGTCCCCAAGCAGTAACAGGCCAAAGGAACTGAAACAAGAAAACGTTCCTATTTGGTTAAATTCAAGGCCACCAAATGCAACTCATCTGTCCCGAAGTCCAGCCAAAGCAGTTAGTTATCTAACTTGGTAGAACCGCAGGCACACGCTTGTTATGGAGTGGAAAATGCAAGAAAGCTGCTTTCAGAACTGCCCAAACCACGACAAAAACCTCTGCCTGCAAGTCCTGGCTCGAGGGGAAACCTCACTTTGAAGGGAACAGCACCTACTGCTGAGCCGGGTTTCAAGAAGTGTGAAGGGTCCCAGAAGAATGAGAGGGCCCTCTGCAGTTTAGGACAACTCAAAGGCACTCTCTGCTCAATTCATTTCAGGTTCTGGTGAACATCAAAAAGGGAGCACAACCAGCACCTTGGGCTTCGGAGAATGGTGGGCATTTAACAAAGGGAAATTTTCATTTCTTATGTCAATCACAGAGTCTTCATGGTTGGAAGGGACCTTTGAGATTATCGAGTCCAACCAAAAACCAACCCCAAACCACCTGAGGATGGTTTCTGCATCTGCTGCAGAAACACTGCACTTAAGACGAAGATCCAAAGCCTGGCTGAAGCAGCATGTCCCACAAAATGCATTAGGCATCTGAAGACTGGACATGCCGGAAATCATCATCTCCCTTATGAACTACCACCTTCAAGATTATGCTTCTTATACTTGTAAGAATTGTCCATGACCTCAGGAGTATGTTTTAAAGATCATCACGATCTATGGTGTTAGGTCTCCCACGCAGAACTAAATAGTAAGAATGATCTCTCCAGTAACATTAAGTAACTGGAAATCCTCTAGACTCTCAGGAGCTACAAGTCAGATTCTACCTCGGAAAGGTCATTTCCCCTCATTTTCAATAATGTTTTGCATTTGCCTCATACCACGATGATTTACCTGAGCGGTCTAGGATAAGCATCTCTCGGGATCATCTCTTCTCTGAAGCTCTCACCGCATATGAAAGTGCTGGTGGTGAAATCCCACTGCCAGCCCCCAGGATTCACGGGGAGGGGGGTTGGGGCAGCAGGACATTTTCACCAGGATCCCTTGCTTCAGAAACCTCCTTTGGAAATAGTGCGGGTGTCAAGGCCGAGGTGCTGCGGTAACGTTCGTCAGCTCATAATTACTCAGGTGAAGGCATGAAGCCACATGCGCCACCACGACAGCGGCCCTCAGCGGCACGATACGACCTGGGGACAAATTCTAAATCCAACTAAAGCGATGCAGAGCTTCCGCAGGGCCACGAGAAAGGCGCGCTGCAGAAGTGCTGCACTTGTGCACAGGTTGGGTGCGGGGAGGGGGCAACTTCCCACGACTGACATAACAGCTTAGCAAGTGTGCTCAAATAAAAAAGTGTTTTGATACAACTGGAGGAAAGAAATTGTCTAAAATTGTCTCAGCAGGCGGGCACACAGCGGATCTCCCCGCGCCACCTCGGAAGCAGTCAAGTACTCACCAAGTGCTTTGCAGAGTTCGGGATGTTTGACCCCAATGGTTTTCAACCTCTGCAGCAGCTCTGCCGAGGTCATCTGCCGCACCAAGTACAGCCCCACGGAATAGCTCTAGCAAGAGAAAGAAGGGAAGGAATGAGTGAGGCTGCTCGTTTGGGCTCGTTTGCGTGGTTCTGTGCGATTTTGGCACATACCTTCCCGTAATTCCCCCAGGTAACGGTGATGCGATTGGTCGCTGCAGACAAGTACATGAAATGGGTGAGGTTGATGGGACGACAGGGCCTTTTAGGTTCCACTCCAGGTTTGTTTGATGGATAGTAGCCCTAAGGCAGAAAGATTAAATATATACTTTTTTTTTTTTTCCACTGAAGATGCTTCTAAGTAGGTACATCTACTCATCAGTTGTGCCAAATTCTACTCACCCCCAGTTTTCAAGGAGGGGAGTAGAAGGGAGGCGAACAGTCATACCAAGCGCAAAGTCTTTTCGCAAGAATGGTTTATTACCAACACAGCTAATCCTTTAGAAAATTAGCTTAAAACTAAGCAGTGCACTTTTAAACTCTGGCTTCTTGTCTGCATTCATCAGGAAAATAATTTTCTTCTAAATTACACAAGTCCCTTCCAAAGTTGCAATGTCACACCTCCTGGCTGAGCTGACTTACCGGCACGGAGCAGTAATTATGATTCACTTTCACCGCAATGTTCGGAGGGTACTGATCCTCCTGAGGAGAACTAGTGTCTGTGTAACAGATTCTGTAAAGAAATGACATTTATCTCAGTATCTCTATGCCGTTTGCACGCTCAAAGCTCTCCGCACATCACCAGCAATGAGAAACCAACCATCACCACACCAACCCATGCTCCCTCCTCTGGCCAAAGCAAAGCCAATTCCGCCCAGAATTCCCAGATCGGATGCAGGCTCCGTACCTGGCCAGCAAAATCTGACACACTTTCCTACTGCAGTATTAATCAACCAGTACGCGTAGGGAGAGGTTAGAAAGTAGAGTTTAAACTGCTTGCATTAGGCATGTGAACAAAAAATTGACTCTAAGTTATCTTTGTAGCTCTGAAAACCACTTTGAAAATGAATATATTTAGTAGCATATCCCCTCCTCCCTTGTTCTGCACCTGATATTAAGTCAGCCCCATGCTCAAACATACCTTAGCACAACCTGAACTGATTTCACACCGGGTTGTAACTCCCTAGTAAGTTAAAGAAGAAAGAGAAGCTTCAGGTTAATTACGTAAAAAACAACCACCACTACCACCATCCCCCCCACAAAAACCAAATCCTCACAACATCCCAAAAAACCCAGAAGAACCAAAATCAGCTGTCACTTTTGCCAGACTCAAAGAGTTTTAATTCTTTTTTTATAGATCTTTAAAGAATTACTTTAGGGAATTTTATTTAAATTTTACAACTCTTCGTCAAATATCAGTGGTCCTGTGTTTTTGATATCCCCCCCCCCCAATGCACCATCCTACAGCTTTTCTCTGGGTTTTCAAATCTGGAAAGGTGTTGGGTAAAAGCTATCTATTTGCCTGGCATCCTTTTGCTGATTCGTAAGCACTTCAAAAAACTAGGTTTTAAGGTCAGGTCTACCTGACAGTCTTCTTTCAAGACTCTCTTTGTTCAATTATTCAGCGAAAGCTGTTCATGCAAACCAAAGAATCACGTATTATGGCACCAGCAGAACTGTTAATATTGCTAACTGCAGTAGTGCTGTTTGTTACAGGATTTCAACTGGTATCGGGAAAGCAATAGATCTCACAACAAGGGAATTTTATTAGGAATCTTTATACAGCAGTGCAAATCATACTCTAATTTCTGAACGGGATGCATCAGGTAAGACCCCAAAATTAGCCTGAATGCCTCTGAAGGTGTTTAATGTTGCAATTCAGTGTTGCAGTATAAATGTTTTGATTTTGGGGATGGTTCCTTCTGTCTTGGATCGGAAGATCCGTCTTCGATCCGAACTTGGATCCTCAGCTCAGCTGACAGACAGGAGCTGACGTGGCAGTTTGAGATCTGGGTAGCACCACAGGCAGTGGGAGAAGCCAGACCTGCACCAAGTGCCCATTCTAGACTCTCCCTGAAACCCCTGCTATAAAATATTTATGGTGTGTTACTGACACGGCAAATTTTCTCCCAAATCTGAATATGTGGAGAAAAGAGCATCAAGAATCAGCTACAGCACGTGTAGTCTTTTATCACCCTTTAAGACTTCTGTGGTCTATGGTTTCCTCTCTGTTAAGTCTTCAAACAGCTTCCCCTGCACTGCTTCTGTTGACCTACTGGGATCACAACAGTAATCAAGCACTGGGTATTCCAGAAACATCATCTTTCCCCGATTCTGTGCTAACAGAATGGTTTTACACCGTAAAGAGAAATAGTTAAAGATTTTACACTTAGTTTTGGAGGGCCTCTTCTGCATCATTGTCCTTTCACAGCAGCAAGGCCCAAGGGAGCAGGTCAGCGAAAGAGGAATCCTTCCTGCCTGCACTGACATCGCCTGAGCGTTTCATTGTTTGAATCAAAAGTTGCATCAAGACAGAGGTCAGGGTAAATCCTAATCGGTGCAAGATGTTTTCTTATGCAGTTACTATAGTATCCTTTCCAGCAAGGAAGCTTTCTTTCAGATGCAAACAGCATTACATGTTTAGCTTTTGAACTTTTGATGCAAAGGAAAAAAAACAAACAAAAACCCAAACAACAAATGTGCAAATATTCACAGCACAAGCTCAACGGAGAATTTAGGTCATCGACAATTTCATACGGCTTCTCCTGCCCAAAGGTACTACTCAAAGGCAAGATTAGAGAAGCAAAAGTGAAACTTAGGGACTTAGATGGGTAAAACTGTACCTCCCGCCTCCCCCCAAGCTATTTGCTTTACATGAGAAGTAGCCTGTCTGCTTATGTCCTCAAACAAATTGTGTTTCCTTGCAGAGAACAAAAGCTTCCACAGTGAGGGAACACAGAGGAATTCTACAGCTACATTTTCTTGAACTGTTAATACACAAAGAGACGTACTTGGAATTTCTGATCAACTCCACTTGTCTTGGTGTTAATGCAAAAATGCATGGACTTTCCTGAAGCTTCTCGTTGCTCTGTGGAACTGAAGAGGAAAAAATAGACTGTACATCAAACCGATAATAACTAGCTCTTCTTACATTGCTAAGCACAAGGTGATTTTTTATGTTCGAGCTGTGTTTACTTCTAAATCTTGTTTTCTCCCATGCAGCTGCACAACAACTCCAATCATCATGCATTTTGGTAAATCTACCCTTGATTACAGCTTTGCTCATTTATCGTTTGCCTGTTTTGCTATTTAGCAAGCTAATAGTACACAGTGGATTTGGACAGGGTTTTTATTTATTTATTTTTCCTCCCCTCAAATAATCAATGAGCCAACGATCACATGTTCCTATAAGAACAAACCGTAAGTGGCGTCACAGTGCGGAGACTAGAACTCAAAGAAGCATAAGCAGAGACCTATGCATGAAAAGAAAGCATGAAACCATCAGACTGGTTCTAGAACAGAAAGGAAATAACACCACAGACATCAGCTTCGATAATAAAAAGGCATCACAAAAAAAAAAAAACCAGCTGTAAGAGACAAAACATGACTTACAAACACATGACCTTGAGGGTGCATTTATAGGCAGGGTGTTAACAGCACTTGGTGTTCTGAAACACTTTAATGAGAACCCAGCATTAATTGGCCTTTTATTCATCCACAATTTTAAGATCAAATGCATTTAACATGGCTAAAATTAAGCTTGAGATGTGGAAAACTTATGGTACTACTTCCGCTTAATACCTTTTATTAAATTCAAACACACTAAATTTTATTGTTGGGACACATTTCCAACTGAAGTCAAGGCCCTCAGCTTGTGAAAGTCACAGGATAAACACAAAGAACAGGAAGTGATAAAACAGCTTTTATTTTTTTTCTTTTTAGCAAGAATTGGAATTTTTTTTTTTTCTTTGCAGCACTAGTTTATTCAAAGCCAAGATACTGGAATCTGAGATGTAGAAAAGTGTTCTTTACTGTCTACAAATAAGAGGAGGCGAAAGAAGGACCTCAGCAGCTCTAAGATCTTGGAAGACACAGTGACTATCATGATTCACCGACTATGGATACTTCCTGTTCAGAATTCAGCTTTAAAAATGCAAAAAGGGCTTTTGGAGAAAAAAAAAAATAATAAAAATTAAGGTATCTTTATGGAGTTTTAATTTAATTTCAGTTTCCCTCCAAACATCTCTAGACCGAAACAACTGAAAATTTCATATTCATATTTCTCACTGGAGAAAGTGATAAATGAATGATAAGAACAAGAGCAAATAATTTAATGTTATTGCTTAAATAACTGTCTAGAGACACACCATCTTCCTGATTGTTGACCTACACGAAGACAAAGCAAACCCGATTAGAAAAACTGTGATGTTTTATTTTGTTTTTTTATCAGCTCACCCTTCTTCTATAAAAAAAAAAAACTACTTAGTTAAAACTCTCCTCTTTGTGCTTGAAGTAAGAGAAATGAGCAGCAGCAGCACATGCTCCCCGTTTTCTTTATTTCTCGTCCCCTTCTCCAGGCAAGAATCGAGGGGTGCTGCTAAACGGCGCTGACAGAAACTGGTGGAGAGTCACACAAAGCACTCCAGTGGTACCTGGGCAAAAAAAAAGAGCTGAAGGGAAAACAAAAATCAAATAGATACGGACTCAGGATGTGTCCATGCACACCTTGCTGCCAACAGCAATCAGAACGGGATGCTTCGGAGAAAAGTGCAAAAGTATTCCCTGAAGAATTGGGGAAAAAAAAACCCTCTCTGAGATAGATCTGTGTAAAACTCTAATTCTCCTTCAAAATCTTAATGCTGGAAAATAAGCCCACACTCCAGAACATACCTAATCAGCTACTCAGCTCTTTGCTGAGCAATATTACAGTTTTCTAAAGGTAAATATTTTAAGGTAACTGCGTTTCATCCTTTCTCCAGGACAGACACCTCAGCACACAAGCCAGCTCCTTGACTTGTGAAACAGCTGCTGGGATTGATTTATTTTAACAGTTGACAACAGCAGGAAATCAATTTTGAAGACGGAGCTCGATCAGCAATCCTCCGAATGAGTCAAGACATAAAACTTCCAAAACCCAAAACGACTTGGAAAACCAGATTCAAGAATTTAGCCCAAAGTGATTGCAACAGATTCCCATTGTGTGCAGTTCTTGATCTGGCAGGTTGAACCATGCCATAAAAAATAAGAACTACATAGATTTGGGATTTTTAGGGTTTCCTTTCCACAAGGGTTGTTATATCTGGTTTTGTTTGGGTTTTCTTTAAAAATGTAACATTTCTTCTTATTGTACTTCTTGGTCAGACTGGCTAAAGGCATTATATTCCCCCAGGAAAGAGAGACCATACTGTGATCACTGGAGATGGAGATCCCAGAGGCAGATCAGCTGGAGAGGAGCTGCTGGTGAGAGGCTTCTGTAGGGCTGAGGAGCTTGTGGTGAGTCCCCATTCACATCCCTGCGCCTCGAAAACAGCACGGTACAATATTTAGGTGTTTGGTTTTTTTTGTTTTTTTTTTTTCTCCTTGGCTATTTGAACTCCTCTGACCAGACTGACGAGACAGGGCAAGCTGACTGTGCAACATCTTTTACTTTTGTAAGCGGTGGAAGCCCCCATTTTAACACACACCACGGTTTGTTTAGGTGGATATAGCAATAGTTTGAGCATGTGCTTTTGCTGGCATTCCTTGGAGATCGCCCAACACAGCAGCATTTGCTCTGCAATCAGGGGAAGGCTGTTGCCTTTGCCACAAAATCGGCGGCCCAGTTTACAGAGACTGGAGTCCGGGCTTTGGAGGAGGGGTTTGGACAAGCAGCTTTGCTGCTCCCACACAGCAGAAAAGCAACACCACCACAGCGGGGCAGGTATTATCAAAGGGAGAAAACCGAACAAATCCTGTTTACGGTGCGAGTGGCAGGACCTCCCAGCCCACATGGCCTTCTCCCAAGGCTGCACCCGCAAGATCTCTTTTGGCGTGTCTCCAGGAGAAGACCAGGAGCCTCCGCATCGACAGCAAGTACAGACTGTCACAGCGAACAGCCCAAACAACAAGAACAACAAAAAAAAAATCATTCAGAATTCCTTACAGCACACCATTACTGTCAAAAATTGTATTCACACTGCTTTTGCCCCAAAAGGTGCCACAGGATAAGAACACTTATCAGCAAGGTGCTCAGAAACCACAGCGCTCCCATAAATAGCTGGCTTGTCAGCTACTTAAAATACAAGGCAGGAAAGATATTAGTATTCATTCCCTCTAAAAAGGTATCTGATCAATCTTAATTTTAAGCCTTATCTACCCAAGAGAATTGCGGCGATTTCAGTAAATTCGAAGAATTCTTTCATGCTGACATCCTTAGACCAGAAAGCTGCGGCAGAAGCTGTTGTCACATAGATAACTCAGATGCTAAACTCAATACTTAAGTTACTGCAATTGTGCGTGCAGGTACCAAATATAAGATATTAGCTGCTCTGCAATGGACCCAATCTATCTGCTTTTAGCTGAAGCCACCTTTGCCTACAAGTCTAATAGTAATTTGATAGTTCTTCAGGGAATCTGCTTGTCTAGAGACCAAATTAGGCATCTCCCACCTCACCTTTGACCCCGAGGCAATCATCTCTAAGAGGCAAGAGAGCCTTTTCATTAATAAAGATGCTTCCAATTGAAGTCTGGAACATATAAATTAAGCTTCCCCTACTCCCACCACGGCTATATGCTTAAAATCCCTCTTTTGTAGCCTAGGGAAATGGGGGACTACAACAGCAGCCTGTTTCTAAATGGATCTGAGGTCTTAAATCTCTTTCAGGTACTTCTACGTGATGAGCCTCTAAGGTTGACAAGGAGCTCATGCTTGGTCCAAAGACAGAATGGGAAATCTGGGCAACAAAGCGTGAACTGATGCAGCTCCCATATGGAAAAGCACTCCATTTTCCTCAGAGTGCTTTGTTTTAGCGTCCTTCCACTCTAAGCAGAGCCCCATATGAGCATAACTTCTAACGGCAGAAGTTACTCCAGTCCCTGGCTGTTCCAGGTAGCAATGGGGAACAGCTGATATCCATGGAGTGTTGAAATAAACCCAGTTTTTACAGAGAAACAAATGCTCCTTTATTCCTGTCGGCTTAGGCAGAAGGAATTATAGTTGCAGGTCACCAGGTTGGGAAAATAAAACAAGTGTCTCGAAGATGTCATTAGGTTCTGCACAGCTGAGGGGAACCATGAAGACTGAACATCTGTTCATACCCAGCTACTCGCCACCAATCCCCCGCTGTTAAGCAGAAAACACTCATCAAAAGGAAAAATTAGTCAAATCTGCTTTAGGGAACAAGCTGACCCAAGGGAGGTGTCAGCTAACAGAGATGAGATACTAAATTTAATGAGACCTCGGTTCTGATCTGATGTAGGAAATTTAATGTCAAGTTTTAACAAAATCTGTTAATCAAAGTATATCCAGGCTCTTCTCCTCTCTCTGGATGTTTCCACTGCTTGAAAATGTGTTTTCCTTCAAAAGACTACATTTGCCTTCCTGGTTAACAAATGCCACCCTGCTTTTGAGACTGAACCAAGCCATTCCCCAAACAACATTTCAAATATTTTACCTTGACCCTGGCAGTCACCCCTCTGCTGCTTTAATAGTCACAGTATTAACATATTTAACGCCTCCAAATGAAGATGAAAATTACATAAAGTCTGATGAATTAGTCCTTTTTTGCCCTCCTCACAATCATATCTTTATCTCTGTTTTTTTTTCCCCTCCAGTCCACATCAAACATTTTTTTCAAAGACAGACCAGCTTCCCAAGTTCTAGGTTCATTTAGTAGTGAAGCCTGATTTTACCACCTTGACTCTGAGACACTGAGGCTCAGCAGAGCACGATGATACCTCCCCTCTGCATACAATGTCTTCACTACGAGAGCATTATATTTAACATCCATGAAAACCCTCTCTGTTACTCAAAATTAAAACAATGAAAAATCAGACTGCTAGCCCCAGAGTAGGAAAAAAGCAATTCTTCCAGTTTCCCTAGTTGTCCCACAAATAACTGTAACAAGCACCAAAAAAAGAGTCAGAAATACTGTCTGATGTATTCGTCTTCTTTCATGCACAGGAGGCTTTAGGTCTGTATTTTAAGCACTGAAAAATAGCATTAATGTCGACTATGGCAGCATAGTTGCTATGCACAGGTGCGACACCAACACAGAAAGATTTTCATCAATATCCTGCCAAATTATGGAGATGGAAGACAGATTATGATTCACAGCAAAAGACTCAACATGCAATACAGCAGCATTTCCAAAGAAGGACATGAAAGCCACTGCCCAACAAGAGGGGCTTTCAAATTACATCTCCAAGTGACCACATTCCTGTTTTAAGGCAAGGGAAAAAAACACAGATAAAAATATTCTTCCCTAAACTCTGAGGAGGGAAAGGCGGCATCCACCAACACATTAATCAGTCCCTCCTCTGTCACATTTTACAGATACTTGAAATGTCAACTTTTCGATACTTAAACCCATTTCACTTTTCTCTCCCAGACTGAGTCCATCACGAATACACCAGCATCTTGAAAACTCACCTAATTCCGTTGGCTTCAACAGTTCATCCAGGGTGGTGTAGAAGGGCAGTTTCACCAGCCGAACTTCGGGCTTGGCAACTTTGGGTGGCAACCTTCCCAGTCCGTTAAGGTATTTCCCATAGAGCGCGGGATAGTCAATATTAGTAGTGGAGATAGAAGTCCGAGCAACGGTGCTCCCGCGGTCGTACGATGAGTGTATGGAGAGCGCCTCGGGAGCCCGGTGCTGCTGGGGCTGAGGCTGCGCGACTTCAGAGCTCTTCTTGGCGTAGCGAGTTTCATAGAGCTCCTTAATTTTCTTGAAAACTTCAGGGCTGCAGTCAAATTGGACCAATTGCAATGCTCTGGTGACTAGTTCATGTTTAAGTCCACTTTTACTCCTGCCAACAAAACCCAGCAACATCTGAAGATCTGAGACTCGGAAACTCATCACCATGTTCTAGGGGATAAAAAAATTAAAAAACGTTCTTATAGTTATAAAAAGGCAAAGTGTCAGTTTGCACTATACTCTATAACCGGAATGTAAAATAATAAAAAATCCTTTATATAAGACAGACACCAAAGCTTCTGTTCAAATCAGCTGTTATTCACCTGATTAGCACCCCATTTCTTAGGTACTGGTTTAAGCAAAGCAAATACAGAGGAGACCATCAACTGAAATATCACCAAAGTTGCAGAAACAACACAATAGTCATCGAATCACTTGAAAGTCATTTGAGATAGATGCTACATATCCTCAAGACAGGTTGACTGGAAGCAAGAGTGACCACAAAAGAAAATATCTCAACCAACATGAAAAAGCACATCAACTGCTTTAGCACAGAGCCTCCAAGCATCCAGACTTCCCCGGCATCTCTGGGTAAAAAAGCTGCATTAAAAACTTCATCTAAAACACTACTAGTGTGAGGCAAAGGAAGAAAATTAATGTGAACTGGAAGGCAGATGACACTTAAGCGAGCTGGGGCTGTCAATCCCTTCTTACTGTATTTCAGGGCACTTGTATATTACCTGTATGAAAAAAAAAACAACCCTCCAGAATCCTTTCTACATACCCAGGATCTTTAAAAAAATATCATGCATTTTAGACCATGGAAAAATATTACAAGTTTATTAAAGAGAGCAACACGTTCCCATGAGAACAATGCCTCCAAACTCTATTTGGGTGCTTTGCCAAGCTCTATCCCACAATCACAGCCAGTAGCTGCCTTCGCACCTGCACTGCTATTATCAATTTCAGTGTTTTGATAAGCAGTACAAAAAACAAAACCCAAGCTATCTCCATCTTAAAAAAATGTACTATCTTGCTGTTGTGGAAACTGAGGCAGCCTGTAACTGTCAGCAGATTCAAAGACAGCGCTACGCTGTACACCAACTTTCCATCAGACTAAGAACTAGAAATTATTTCTGTTAAAAACTACTACTAGAGGCTGGTGAGACTGATGTTTCAGTTCTCTCTCCCGACAAAGCAGCTTTATGAATGTGCAAGACAAGCTTATCAGGGACATGTTTTTGAAAATTCAAGCTGCATTGAAAATATACTTGACAGGTACCCACATGAATTCACTTGATATCCTTCCTGGCTTGTGGAAAACACTGGAATTCAAGAAAAAAACCCCAGCTGTCCCACAGTAAAAAAAAACCAAACCAAACCAAACAATCCCCAAACCATACAGAAGCAGAGACCCAGCAGGTCTCTTTTCCCCAGTCTATACTCCTCTCTATTCTGTGGATTAAATAATAATAATATTTAGGAAAAAAAAAAAAAGGGGATAAAAGTCAGATATCTACAGAAGTTAAAAGTAGTTTTGTAATTTCCTGCTATGGAAATAGTACAGCTATGGATTTATTTATTTTAAATTAAGAAAGCTACTCCTAGCTCCAGAACCATTTAACAGCCACTTTTGCAGGTGTGGGAATTAGACTATATAGAAAACGCCATCTTATTTTCTCCTTTTTCAAGAAATCTGTCACTTAATCCGGAAGCCCGAAAGATGTTACACACACATCACTGCCAGTAGTTAAAATTCTTGGCAGTCATAATATGACCCAAAATACCTTTGATGAGAGGAAAAAAAGACAGATAACTTTAAAAAAGGAGAGAAAGGATGTTTAATTGCCAGAAAGTCAGGATTCAAGATCTGGATTCATGTCTCTGATTCGCTAGATACCACCTGCATCTTGGAGAAATCTACTTTCTGTGTCTCAGTTTTCTCCAAAATTGACAGTGCCTCATCCTCTCTGAGGCATTTTGAGGATAAATAGCATATTTGCAACAATAAAAATGTCAAGGCAGTATAAATACATCAAGAGTGTGGTACCAGGGAAGTCACAGGAGCACAGCAGACAGCTATTCCTGTACTCCCTGCTCCTACACCACCGGTCACTTGGGACTGTTGCTGTGTAAAGTGGAGTTTGAGCTACCATAGTTTACATTCAGAAAGATTTAAGATTCAGAAAGATTTGAGCAGTAATAAAAGAACAAGCTTCAGACAAAGAAAACCTGTCACTGAGGCTTGGACCTGCACAATAGCAT
>JAOQGH010000014.1:2366363-2377223 GCA_025769975.1 Gallinago jamesoni | reverse complement strand
AGATTTGAGCAGTAATAAAAGAACAAGCTTCAGACAAAGAAAACCTGTCACTGAGGCTTGGACCTGCACAATAGCATGAGTAGTAGAGACATCACATTAACTAGTGAGATTGTTAATGCTAAAGTCTACTCCTCCTCCTGAGGAAGCCCTGCATGCCAGGGGCAGGAGCCCACCAAACACCCACTACGGGGGCAACCATGATGCCCCAGAACCACAACTCCTTCTCCACAGTCCAACACCAAGAGGGGCCCAAGAGCAGAAAGAAACCAGTGCCTCCTAAAACAAGCCTGTCCTGATCTTATTTTTGCAACCTTCTAACCACGTCCTTATTGATGAGCTGATCCTGCAGGAACTAAACACTCTCCATCCGTTGGCATTGCTCGGTACCACCCTCAGTACCAGCTTCCCCATGACAGCGATGGGTGAATCCCACTCCACTGCCACCAGCCCAGCCTCTGCACCAGCAGTGGGACACGGAGACGTCCTGGCTCCCAGAGAGGTGCCAATGAACAGGGATGTGGAAGGAAAAGGAGAATCTGGCAGCAAAGCAGGGGCCCTTTCCCCCCAAAAAGACCCAATGGGCTGCACAAGACACCCCAGAAGCACAACCCAACTTCAGGCAGGGGGGCTGTGAGCACATTTCACCTCACACAGGAGCCTCAGAGGCCGTCCCAGCCCCGCCACCAAGGAGAGCCGGGGGTCTACCCCTCACCGCCGGGCAGTCCCTGTCCCACCACCGCCTCCCCACCCACGGCGAGACGGGCAAAGCCGGCCCGATGGCTCCCGGGCCCTCCGCCCGCCGGGCCCGGCTGGACAGCTCCGCTCCGCGCCCCACCGGCCGCGGCCCCAAACCGCCCCGGGAGCCCGGGACAGGCCGCGGAGGGGCAGTACGGCACAACCGGCCCAGGGCTCCGCGAGGAAGGTGCGAGGGGCCAGGAGAGCGGGGGAAGGAG
Organism: Gallinago jamesoni; assembly: GCA_025769975.1. NCBI lineage: Eukaryota > Metazoa > Chordata > Aves > Charadriiformes > Scolopacidae > Gallinago > Gallinago jamesoni. The sequence goes on along the minus strand of JAOQGH010000014.1, from coordinate 2,376,270 downwards.
CTCCGTCGGGCGGCAGAGAGAAGCCAACTGCACTAATTAATCACCGAGAATTAACTGCGGGGGAGGCCCGGCGGCAGGCCCGGGGGGCGGGAGGCTCCCCAGTGCTGCTCCCGGGGCCCGGGGTCCGGCGGGGGTCGCGGTCAGGCCCAGAGGCCGGGGCGGGGCAGCCCCTGAGGTAAAAGGGGAGGGGGGGGGGGCGGACCCGGGGCGCCGCCCCCCCCCAGCTCTCAGCGCCGGGGCCTGGGCCAGAACCGTGCCACCCACCCACAGTACTCCCCACCGGGAGCCGCCCGGCCCTGCCCAGCCCGTCCCGGGTCCCGCCGAGCGGGGAGGGGGGCACGGCGGCACAGCTCACTCACTTTCGCCTCCACCAGCTCCGCCGCCATCTTGGCCTCCAGCGTCCACCGCGCCGGGAGCCGCCGCCGCCGCCGGAGTCACGTGACACACACCTCCCACCCCCTCCCCTCGCGCAGGGAGAAGGGGGAGGAGACCCCGAGCGGCGCGCGCCGCCCAATCCCCTCGCGCCCTCCGCTCCCCGCCGGCCGCGCAGGCGCAGTGGCCCCGCCCCCCTTTCCCGGGTCTCTTAAAGGGACAGCGCCCCGGAAAATATTGGTAGGGGCGAGGGGCGGCTCTGGGGTGGTAACATGTTGGAGCGGGGTTGGAGGTGATCCCGTAGCGAGGAGGAGGTTGCGAGCGAGCGAGCAGGCGGGTGGCGATGTCCTATATTCTCCCTTCCCCTCTCCCCCCCCGGGAGTGATAGGTGGTTGTTGTGGTTTGAGCCCCCAAAATGGCGGCGGGGGGGTGCCTCAGGTCGGGCCCCGGCGGCGGCGGCCCTGAGGAGTTTTGACCTGAAAACGGGGGAGAAGTGAACCCGTCGTTTCGCAGGGAGGTGATTTCGAAGGGCAGGCGGGAGGGGATCACCTTCCTGTCCTCAGCGCTGGTGAGGCCCCACCTTGAATTCCGTGTCCAGTTTTGGTCCCCCCATGACGAGAAAGACGTTGAGGGCGTGGGGGGAGTCCAGATAAAGGCAATGGAGCTGGTGAGGAGTCTGGAGCACAAGGGGAAGGGTCTGGAAAACTTCTGAGGGAGCTGGAGGTGATCAGCCTGGAGAAAAGGAGGCTGAGGGGAGACCTCGCTCTCTCCAACTCCCTGAAAGGAGGGTGTAGCCGGGGAGGGTCGGTCTCTTCTCTCAAGGAACAGGCAATGGGACAAGAGGAAATGGCCTCAGGTTGTGCCAGGGAAGGTTTCGGATAGATATTAGGAACAATTTTTACACTGAAAGGGTTGTCAAGCCTTGGAAGAGGCTGCCCAAGGAAATGGTGAAGTCACCATCCCTAGAGGTATTTAAAAGCCGGGCAGATGTGGTGCTGAGGGACATGAGTTAGTGGTGGCTTTTGTCAGTGTTGGGTGATGGGTTTCACTCAATGACCTGAAAGGTCCCTTCCAACTAGGATCATTCTCTGATTCTACACAGGCTTTTCTGAAGAGAAAATCCCCCAAACCCAGCAGTTTTGAGGCTGCGTCTTCGTCAGAGACACCCAAAGGACGTTGGCCCAACGGTCCTCCTCCGCAGCCTGAGCTTGAACTCACAAATCACAAGTTTTTCCTGTTTGATCTCCTGACCCTCTGGTGCCCTCTGCTAGCGAGGGACACTGCTCGCCCCTCTGCCGTGCTGTCACCTGGGACACGCTCCTGCCACGGCACCTCCTGGCCAAAGCCAGCCTGCCTGGTGGCCGTGACATCCCTGAGATTCCGCAGAGCTTGGCCTTTGTGCTCCCCCTGGGCACTTGGGAAGGAATCTCTCCAAGCAATAATTAATTGCTTATCAGAACCGCCTCCTGCATGGGTACGGATTCCCTCCCCCTGCTGTAGACCCCCCCGGGGGTCTGGGTGCTCCAGAAGAGCAGGAGGGAGGGGGGGTTTGTCCTCCCCAGTGGATCCCCGGGGGAACCCCAGCACCTGGGGCCCATGGCTGCACCAGGAGAAGGTTTTTCCTGCATTTTCCCCTCCTTGTGTCATCGACCTTATTGAGCTAATTAACTAAGTGGTAATTACCCAGCTTCCTACACAGGCCAATATATTAATCAGGCTCTCCAGCCTCGTGAAAATCAGTTATGGGTGCTAACAACTCAACCGGTGGCTGCGGGAGCTCCGACGGCCGGTAATCCCGGGGGTCGCGGGTGCGGCGGCCCCGCCTCCTCCCCGCCCGCAGGGGGCGCTACAGCACCGCACCCCCCCTCCACTCCCCGCACATGCGCAGAGCGGGGACTCTGCGGGGCCGGGCCACGGCGGGGCTCTACCGGCGGCGGAGCGGGCAGGGCCTAACCATTACCGGTGCCCGGGCTGACACCGGACTCTGCCCTACCGCCTCCTCCCGCGAGTTGAGACCTCGGCCTCGTCTGGTGCGGTCGGCGGCCCTCAGCGCTCCGACACCGGCGCCAGATGCACCGACACAGCCCCGCGGTAGCCGTACCGGCTCCGCTGCCCCACGCCGGTTCCTACTGGAGTTACGGCAGCGGGTGGGGAGGACTTCCTCCACCACCACTGCCGTCTCCGCTGCGACCGTGGCAGGGCTGGGCGGGCGCTATCGGTGGCAGATCCCCGCGGGCAGGTCCCGGTACGGCCCCGCTGCGCAGCCACGTGATCTCGCCCCAGCGGGATCGGTCCTCCCAACCATAGAGCCCGCCGGGCGCTGCCGGCTAGAGAGGCGCAGCTGCGCATGCGCCTTGGGCGCCGGCTGCGCAGGTCCCGCCCCCCCCGCCCGGCGCCGTCGTATAAGAAGGGGGCAGTTGACGTCAGCGTCCTCTTCCGCCCGCTCTGCGCTCGCCAGCGAGACAGGGCTGTCGCCGCTGCCGCCATTGCTGGAACCCCCCCGCCCCGGAGAATCCACCGCCATCCGCCACCATGGTGAGTCTCTGCGGCCTGCTGCCGCCCAGGGAGGGCCTAGCGAGCACCGTGCTTGCCGCCACAGTGGGGATGGCTGCCTCCGGGAGAGCCTGTGGGCCGGTAGCGGTGGCAGCGGCCTGTTGGCAGCGGGCTCGGCCACTGCTGAGGGGCGAGGGGTGGGGCTGGGCGAGCCGGGAGGGAGGGGACTCTACCCGGGGGGACGCGGGGCCGTTGCCTAGCGGGTGGGGCGCAGCGACCCCAGGGGTCCGTGTCAGCCCCCTTATGACCGTCCTTTACTGGTGCTGGGGTGCGGTGGGGCCGGTGCTGCCCCGCGGGGAGCGTCGGTGGTGGGGGTGATGTGGCGCCGGGGCGGCGTTGACGCCTTTGCGGTGCCTTATGTAACGCTGCGGGCCCGGGCCGGGGACACACCGAGCGGCGCCGTCAAGGGCTGTCACACACGACCCGCCGGGGAGCAGCGAACACAGCGAGGGGGTCGGGTTCGGTGGAGGGTTTTACCTCATGGAAGCGTTGACGCTGCCACCGTTTGTGGGCCTGGAGAGCGCTGGGTGCTCCTGCTGCAGGCCCAGGCCCCTGTCGTCCCAGTGTCAGCTGTGCCCTTGCTTCGGGTGGGCTTGTGGTGTACAGGCAGGATGGATAGCGATATGACCATGGCAGGTATTTCTAGTGTTCTCAAACCAGGCCAATTATGTTTCCTTGGATTGTCAAAGCCATCTCTCCACACCCTGTGGTTTGTTTTTTTTTTCTTCTTCCTCTCATTCTTCAAGGTGAACTTCACAGTAGACCAGATACGGGCCATCATGGACAAAAAGGCCAACATCAGAAACATGTCTGTGATTGCCCACGTCGATCACGGCAAATCCACCTTGACTGATTCTCTGGTATGCAAAGCTGGTATCATCGCCTCTGCCCGTGCGGGGGAGACCCGTTTCACCGACACAAGGAAGGATGAGCAGGAACGGTGCATCACCATCAAATCAACGTGAGTTTCCCTCCTGTCAGGCACCTTGCTGCTCCCCTCCCTGCCTCAGCTGAGCTCCGGGGGGGCTTTGAGTCCTCTGCTGGTTTGATCCTGATGTGAAAGAAGATGGTGTCGGGTTTTCTCTAGTGTAGTTCAGAAGCTGTTCTTTTGTTCATGAGGATTGTGTAAATGAAAGAGGGAGTATTGATGGGCTTGGGGTGAATCATGGAGTGTTGGCTTGGTGGCCGCTGGGAAATAAATTTGCCAGCCAGAGCTTCAGCCTTCCAGTTTAGCACTGGGGCTGTGGGATGTGGCTGGTGTTCTCTGGAGTCCTGCAGACACGGTGTGGAGACTCTCAGGAGCATCTCTGGTGCATACCTTGGCAGCTGTGTCACCATGGGTGGTTTGAGGACCCGTAGGAGCATGAAAAGGGATTAAAAAGGCAGTTAGGCCTAGCAGAAAAAATAGAAATCCTGGACTTGAAAGAAACTGAGCCTTTTTTGGGCAATTTAAATGGCATGGAGTCAGAAGAGATTCTGTTTTCAGAAGTGGTTATGGTTTGGGAAAAGTGTAGGAAAGGTAGATTTTAGTCTGCACTCCCTGTTATCTCCCACATTGGCCTCCCAGGAATACGCTTCAGGAAATCTTTAAGCCCAGGCACAGTTCTCTGTGTGGGATAAAAGGCTGTTTCTAAGCATTGGGGGGGGAGTAATAGATATTGTAGATAATAATTTGAATACTTCTTCTTTTATTTCAGAGCTATTTCCCTATTTTACGAACTTTCTGAAAACGATTTGGCCTTCATCAAGCAGAGCAAGGATGGTTCTGGTTTCTTGATCAACCTGATTGACTCTCCCGGGCACGTGGACTTCTCTTCAGAGGTCACTGCTGCTCTTCGTGTCACTGACGGTGCCCTGGTTGTTGTAGACTGTGTCTCTGGTAAGCTTTTCTGCAGCCGCATGCAGTTGGAGTGTGTTTTGGGCGAGTTTGAAGACGAGGATAACCAATTCCCCTGTGTTTGGCAGGCGTGTGCGTGCAGACGGAGACTGTGCTGCGTCAGGCCATTGCCGAGAGGATCAAGCCTGTCCTGATGATGAACAAGATGGACCGAGCGCTGCTGGAGCTGCAGCTGGAGCCAGAAGAGCTGTACCAGACCTTCCAGCGTATTGTGGAAAATGTGAATGTCATTATCTCCACGTATGGAGAAGGAGAAAGTGGCCCCATGGGAAATATCATGGTAAGGAGAAGGCTGTGTTGGTGAGAAGGAGCAGTTGTGGCTCTTTTCTATCTCAAATAAAGAAGTGAGAGTAGGATAATGAAGAGGCACATATTACCCAGGCTCATGCTGGTTTGGAGCTCTCACCACCTTTTCTTCTAAATCTTCTGTTAAGGTTTTAGTGTATAAACACCATAGATATGAGAAGATATATTTTTCCCTTTACCAAGAACACCCTTGTTTTGTAGGACATCTTCTTGCCCACGTCATGTCTGTGATGTTGGGTGATGTGGGATCCTAGGCTCCTGTGCAGCAATACATCCCTGGCTCTGAAATGGAAGACCAGGAGGTGTTTGCCAGTCCCTGTGTTCCTCACACCTCTCCCCACTGGGTTCCCGGGTAGCAAGCAGGGCTGTTGCTTCTGAGAAAAAGCTTGTGTTTTGTTCCTGTTGAGTGCTCTCCTGCACGCTGCAGGTTTCATCCATTGCTGAGACTCCAAGTGAAGGGCAGGACTCCTACCTGCATGCAAATTGAGGCTGGGCTGTTTGAGCTGAAGGGATAAAATACCAATCTAGTTCTGTGGTGTGAAGCCAAAATGGACCTTGGAGGTGGCCGCTGTCCCAGAGCTGCTTGATCTTCCCATAGATCAGAAGCTCCATCTTCAGACTCTTTTCCTTGTGGAGCTGTTCTGAGTGGTTTTTGGGAGGGAGTAGGCCAATTGCTGTAACACCCCGTGGTTGTTCCTCTAACCCAGCTCTTCCCTTTCAGATTGACCCAGTGCTTGGTACTGTCGGCTTTGGTTCTGGCCTGCACGGCTGGGCTTTCACTCTGAAACAGTTTGCTGAAATGTACGTTGCAAAGTTTGCTGCCAAGGGTGATGCCCAGTTGAGTCCAGCTGAGCGTGCCAAGAAAGTAGAAGACATGATGAAGAAGCTGTGGGGAGACAGGTGAGGAATTGTGGCGTTGCTTTTAATTCCAGACCAGCTCCATGTGGCTGCGACTTGATGCTGTAGGAGATGAGTAGTAAGGAAGGAGGATGTGGTTGTGCCTGTCTCAGTGGGCCTGGAACATGTACTAGCAAAAGAGCCATTTCCCATGAAATCTTTGCAGAATAGGAAATGGATAAATGGGAAGGGGATGATGAATTGGCAACACAAATGTGTTTTAGGCAGCTCTTGAAAGCCTGAGAGTGATGAGAAGTATGAAGATGGTTCTTGCTCAGTGGCTCTTTTCTCTGGTAAGAGCAAGCCACGCTTTACAGCTGAACTGAGCATTGATACTTGATTTGATTCTTTTTGCAGATATTTTGATCCTGCTACTGGCAAGTTCAGCAAATCTGCTACCAGCCCTGATGGAAAGAAACTGCCCAGGACCTTCTGCCAGCTCATCCTTGACCCCATCTTCAAGGTAAGTTCCTTAGTGTTCACCTCATGCTGGTGCCTTCTGTTCTCCTATTCAGTTACGGTGTGTGATGATGGAAAATTTCTTCACTTTGACCTGACTTGTTTGATTGAAGAAATTTAAATATCTGACACATGTTGTTACTCTGTGGGAGCAGGGAGGCTGGTAGTAGGTGTTTATGCAGGCAAGTGTCTTGAGTCTGCAAATGGATTCAGCTGGGTGATGAGCAAGAACAAATATTCTCTTTAGAGACCTGTGTGCTGCTGCTTCAAACTGGGTCACCGACGCCATTCATGACTGCTCCTGTTGTGTTCCAGGTTTTCGATGCAATCATGAACTTCAAGAAGGAGGAGGCGGCTAAACTGATTGAGAAACTGGACATCAAGCTTGACAGCGAAGATAAGGACAAGGAGGGCAAACCCCTGCTGAAGGTGAGATGGGGCTGAGTGGTCTGTGGGGAGGAGACAAGTAGTTGGGCTGCTCCAACTGTGTCAACTTAAGAAGCAGCTACAGACCCTGCTTGGGTGGGAAGAAGCTGTTGACAGCTTGGAGGCTGGGGAAGGAAGGGGAGGTTGTGAGCAATCAGGACTGGGTTTCACTCCTCTGATCTCTGCTCAGGCTGTGATGAGGCGGTGGCTGCCTGCTGGAGATGCCCTGCTGCAGATGATCACCATTCACCTGCCTTCTCCTGTCACAGCCCAGAAGTACCGCTGTGAGCTGCTATACGAGGGACCCCCTGATGATGAGGCTGCCATAGGTACGATGAGCTGCTGCTTTGCTGCCAGGCATCTCTTCCCTTAAGTGCTCAGAACTCTGAAATATCTGTAGCCATCTTGTTCTCTAAGTGCACAGCTTGGTAGCTACTGTAGTTCTTGAGTCTAGCTTTTCTACTATGGATCAAACAAGCTTATTAGCCCTGATGAGGCCCCACCTGGAGTGTCCTAGTTCAAGAAGGACAGGGAACTGCTGGAGAGGGTACAGCAAAGGGCTACAAAGATGATGAGGGACCTGGAGCACCTCTCCTGATGAGGAAAGGCTGAGGGACTTAGGGCTTTTTAGTCTGGAGAAGAGAAGACTGAGGGGGGATCTGATAAATGCCTGTAAATCCTTCAAGGGTGGGTGTCAGGAGGATGGGGCCAGTCTTTGTTTAGCGGTGCCCAGGGACAGGACAAGAGGGAATGGGCACAAACTTGAACATGGGAAGTTCCATCTCAACATGAGGAGGAACTTCTTCACTTTGAGGGTGGCAGAGCCCTGGAAGAGGCTGCCCAGGGAGGTGGTGAAGTCTCCTTCTCTGGAGACGTTCAAACGCTGCCTGAACAAGTTCCTGTGGGACCTGCTCTGGGTGACCCTGCTGTGTCGGGGGGTTGGAGGAGATTATTTCCAGAGGTCCCTTCCAACCCCATGTAATTCTGTGATTTTTGTGAATGAGCTCGCTAAGTGACTGGAGAGTCGCCAGGGCATATGCCAAAGATCTCTTGGTAAATCTCTGTGGTCAGACTGTCCAGCTGTCCAGACAGAAGGCAACAAGCTGGGATAATGCTGGGTACAGGCCTCGTTTTGGGAGGGGGGAGGGGCAGGGTATATACCAAATGTGAGAAATGGTAGTGAACTAAGCTCGTCTGTCTCCCAGGTATTAAGAACTGTGACCCCAAAGGCCCCCTGATGATGTACATCTCTAAAATGGTGCCAACCTCTGACAAGGGACGTTTCTACGCTTTTGGACGTGTCTTCTCTGGTCTCGTCTCAACTGGCTTGAAAGTCAGAATCATGGGACCAAACTACACACCTGGCAAGAAGGAGGATCTGTACCTGAAGCCAATTCAGAGGTCAGTCCTGGCTGAGGTGTGCTTTGTGGTGCTAGAATGGTCTTGTGTCTCTTCTCATCTCTGAGGCCAGGCAAGGTGCTTGGCCATGGACTTGAGGTCTGCTGCTGAAGTCCAGGAGACAGCCTGGTGGGACCTCCTTTTCTAAACTTCATTAAAACAACTTTCTCTTTCACCAGGACCATTCTCATGATGGGCCGCTACGTTGAACCCATTGAGGACGTGCCTTGTGGAAACATTGTTGGTCTGGTTGGTGTCGACCAGTTCCTTGTGAAGACTGGAACCATCACCACCTTCGAACATGCTCACAACATGAGAGTCATGAAGTTCAGTGTCAGCCCTGTTGTCCGTGTCGCTGTGGAGGCCAAGAACCCAGCAGATCTGCCCAAGCTGGTGGAGGGACTGAAGCGTCTTGCCAAGTCTGACCCTATGGTGCAGGTGAATGTCCAAAACACTTCTGGGGACAGGAGAAATCCTGGTCTTGCTGGCACAGGAGCATTCTGCCTCTAGTTGTGGTTGTACTGGTGGTGCTGGCAGACAGGTCTTGAGTATTGGTCCTAGCTCTACTGGAGTGGGAAGGAATGCTGCGTTTCACCTTGGGGTTGGCGCTGAGTCATCCCCAAATCAGTGGAAAAAGCATCTGAAAGTATCTCTATGAGTCAAAGACAGAAATCGGAGAGCGCCGCTAGTATTTTATGCGCGAGAGCTTCCGTTGCGTTGCAGCTGAAAGCCTCACCTGCTGTGTGAATGGTCTTTTCAGTGCATCATCGAAGAGTCTGGGGAGCACATCATCGCTGGGGCAGGGGAGCTGCACTTGGAGATCTGCCTGAAGGATCTGGAGGAGGACCACGCCTGCATTCCGATTAAGGTAGAGGAGCTGCAGTGGCCGAGCTGGGGATGAGCTCTGGGCAGGTGTCTGGTGAGCTGCGGTTTGGCTGGTGGCTCACTGTTCTTCTCTGCTCTTTGCCACCACAGAAATCAGATCCTGTTGTGTCCTACCGTGAGACGGTCAGTGAGGAATCCAATGTGATGTGCCTTTCCAAGTCCCCCAACAAACACAACAGGCTCTACATGAAGGCCCGACCCTTCCCAGATGGTTTGGCTGAGGACATCGACAAGGGCGAGGTCTCTGCTCGTCAGGAGTTGAAGCAACGAGCTCGTTACCTGGCTGAGAAGTACGAGTGGGATGTCACCGAAGCCAGGAAGATCTGGTGCTTTGGTCCTGATGGTACTGGCCCCAACATCCTGACCGACATCACCAAGGGAGTGCAGTACCTCAACGAGATCAAGGACAGTGTGGTGGCCGGCTTCCAGTGGGCCACGAAGGAGGTAGGTAGGGGCAGGTGGCATCGTAAATAGCTAGTGCATGTCTTATTTTAAAATAAATTTGGGGAAAACTACCACACAGAGTATTTTTTAGGTTAAATAAAACTCTGTGTTGGCTGGAGTGAAGTTCTATCGGTTTAGACACAAAACCAACCTCAAGACAAAAACTTTCTCCTGGGGCTGCCGAGAAATTCATCACGGCAGCCCATACTTTTGAAGATTCTGAGAAGCTTTTTCAGGGAGCAAAATGCAGGAGCAGGGATAGAAACTACT
>JAOQGH010000014.1:2311575-2348133 GCA_025769975.1 Gallinago jamesoni | reverse complement strand
GCAGAGCCCTGGCAGAGGCTGCCCAGAGAGGTGGTGGAGTCTCCTTCTCTGGAGACATTCAAACCCTGCCTGGACACATTCCTGCAGGACCTGCTCTGGGTGACCCTGCTCTGGAGATGATTTCCAGAGGTCCCTTCCAATCCCATATAATTCTGATATTCTGGTATTTTCAACTGTAATTCCAATTAGTGACACCAGTATATCCCATTAATAGCAGCAGGGAGCTTGCCTGAAGGCTTGCCTCTAGTTACTAGAGAGTCCTTATTGGAAAGAAGGATTAGACTTGCACCAAAGAATCTTCTTACCTTCTCCTCCTTTTGCACTCATCATAGGGAACTGCCAGGTAGTAGCGGATGTCAAACAGGTCTATCAGTGGCCTGGGGTAGGGCAGAAAGAAAGAACACATCTATTTAATTTTTCTGACAAAGCCTTACATCACCCCAGCAAATCATAATGATCTTTCTCCCTCACTTGTACTTGCATCTCTTGTGTACAACAAAAGTGTGTTTTCATTAAGACACAAGCTGATGTATGAAAGGTTTATTAGTAGCTATAAAACACAGAAAATGCTGTTTTCTGAAGGTCAGAATGATACAGCAGGTACTTTTCCCATCCAGATACCGGATACTATTTACTGTGGAGGATCAGACACCGGGCTGGGAAGACCCAAGATGTGAACCCTGACTTTTCCTAGATCCTTTCAAATTCTGCTCTCAGCAGACCAGAGTTGCTATTCATGAATGTGATGTGAACTGACTTATCCAACTGTCAAAACACACATGGGTACAGATTCAGTATGAGGCAACTTATCAGCTCGGGTTCCTTTCCAGACACATAAGCAGTTAGCTCTGTGTCACACTCTTATTAGGCTGAAGAAAATAAAGCCAGAAAAATCCTTACAGCAAACCTAGTTTGAACCTGGTGGGACTGACAGGCTCCGAAAAGCCTGCTGAGGGTTGCAGAAATGCTTAATATAGTATGAACCCTGCAAGCTCGAGGTCCGTGGAGGAAATAACTCCCTCTGGGGTAAGAAGAGGCTCCAGTTAATGAGACGGAGCCCCAGAGGTATTTGTAACCTTCAGGAAAGACCCTGAGAGTTGCCTCCCTGGGGCCAGGCCAAGAACCGCCGGCAGGCTGCCAGCGCAGCCTCCAGTTGGCCATTCTCAGTGTGGCTACTCAGGACTACCATTTCACATTTGCCATTCAGTTTGGGAAGCCGGGATGGTGCTGCCCGTCTTATGGCACAGCTTATAAACAACTCCTTTTTTTTTTTTTTTGCTAAGGGTCACGCACAGCTTGTTCTCCTGAGAGTTTCATAAACAAAACTATAGTTTGGAGCCAAGAATCTTTTGCTCATCATGTTTTTAGCATGCAATTTTCTGAAGTTTATATATTTAGCTATTGGAAAATTTCTCTCTTTGCTGCCAGGCTCCCCATCTTCCTGCCAAGCATTTTTTCCCCATATAAAAAAAAAAAAAGAAGAAAAAAAGTTTATCTTTGCTCCAATGTACAATTAATTACTAAGCTCAACTTAGTTAAGGCAGCATGAGTATCACATGAGGTAACTATTCCTAAATTCCAGAAGAGATTCCAAGCAGCGAATGCAGAACAGGTTTTCTTCTTTTTCTCATCAACAACCTTTTCAGGTCAAGGTTTAGGCACCGTGGTGGCAACCAGAGCCTTCACGCCTGGCTCAGTATTTACCAGTTCTAATCTAAAGCTCCCGTGCCCTAAATTAGAACTTCCTACATTACCTTGAGAAAGTCACCTTGTGCACTTCACTTTTACCACCACTCACTGGTAAACTTTGCATTTTACATGAGAAATTCCTACGCATGATACCTCAAAACAAAGTAGGAAGGGTTTATTAGTAAAAAGGAGGATTTATCCCTGGCAGTAGTGATCTAGCGTTCTTCCCTGGCAAACCAGTAATAGTTCCCCAAACCTTACTTGTAATTATAAAGCAGGAAGCCTTCAATGACCAATATATGGATATCTTTGGAGGCTGGCTCTTTAGAGCCAGGCGTAACATTCACCCCATGGGAACGGGCAAACTTCACCGGGTTCTCAATCCAGGCCTGCACTGTGCTCACCATTGCCTCCATATCCAAGGAGTCCAACACTAGTTAGAAGAAAGGGGGTGGGTGGGAAAAAGGTACACAATCAAATACCACGGAGCACACAGGTTTGAGAGTATAATATAGAATGAACTTGTAAAATGGAAGTTACATAAATTTACTATTAAATCTTTTAATAATTAAAAAGAAATACTTAGGAAAAAATATACATTACTGCATCCTATAGCGAACACTGCTCTTACCATCCCATTGTTTAAAGCCGTCTTCCCCGACTTCTATTTGATCTTGTGGCTGAAATATAGTGAGCAATAAAACATTGCTGCAAACTCAGCGTGATCAGTTACCTAAGATCCGACCACAACCTGGACACTACTGCAATACACAACAAAGCAAGTGTTCACTTACAACAATTACAGACCCTAAAATTTAAAGTTCCCACCTTTCACCAACCCCAAGAACTTTGAAAGTTTTTCTTGGCTCAGTCAAGCCATTTTGGACAACGAGTTCTAAGTTAATAATTCTGTATGGTGTTATTAACCAAAGTATTACAGGCCCCTGCTTATAAATCAACATATAAGAACTTAAAATGCAAATACAGTGTTAAGTTACTGCTAAAATTTACACATTCAAGAATAGCTATTTTAACTCCCAACGGCTCTAACAAAAATGCAGATCAGCGTAGCACAACTGTAAATGCTTTACTTGCACTAGCATTTGTCAGCTAAACACACTAGTGAGCAGTTCTAGATCTTTACAGAAAACCCCTCCTCTATTTTAAGGGCTCATATCTGACCAAATTTGTGCATGTGGCTTCTGCCAAAGAAACGATTCCCAAATGAGCGTCCCATTCCCTTTCGTGTGGCACGTGCTCCTGCGGTGGCAGGACAAACCGATGGCATGCCTGCCAATGCTGGAGCACCTCCTGTGTCACACACCACAAAACCACTTCAAGCGTGTTGCTGCACCTCTGGGACTTCGACCCACGGCGGGGTCCAGAGATATTGTGCTTTCTTTAAAATGGGAGCATTCTACAGGGTTTTAATATCATGGTTCTGATGGGGACCGTTTCCTTGCTGCAACCCCCCATACAGAGCTGTCAAAGCTCCCCCAAATCAACTTTCCTTCTGCATTTAAAGCACTGCAGGGCTGCTTAAATGCCTAAGTATTATCTACAAGCAACATTCTTACTTCATAAAATAAGGAGGAAAGCCCAACATGGGGAAAAAATGGTTTGTGCAGAGTACAGTAAATAAGCTCCAACTTGAGTAGTTTGACCTCAAGCTAAAGCTGTTGTAAAAACTAAAGGAACCTTTTGCTGCCACTGTTCTGTGCTTGGCTGTGCCAAGCTCTGCTTCTGCAGAAACTGGTATTTGTAAAGGTCAGTATCTCCTCATCTGCCCAAATTAACTACAAAAATCATATATATATATATAAATATAAAAAAGTTAAATAGATCAGAAAATACGTTACCCCTAAGCTGTCAAAACTTACCTGAAGAGCATAGACAAGCATATGAAAGCTACAGGGGGCCCTGCTACAGCTGTCACTACATACCCTACATCTGCAGCAGCTAATATTTTAAGCAAGGCGGGAGGGAGGGCTTGGGGGAGGAGCTGAGCTTACCTTGAAGAAGTCATCCTGATGGACCACGCAGCAGTTGGGGAGCGCCTTGATGATTCGATTGGTCAAGGTGGTCTTGCCACCGTTGGTGACACTGTACGGAAAGGTGAGACGGCTGCCTTAGAGCCGCCGGGGCTCCCCTCAGAAGGTCAGGCGGGGTGGGAAGGAGGGGGCCGCCATTTGAATTTCCCGCCTCGCCGGGCGTCCCGGCCGCTGATTGGCTGCACCCGCCCGCCGCCCCGCCCCCTCCCTGCCGGTGACTGGCTGCGCCCCGGCGCGCGCGGGCCGAGCGGCGGCTCGCGCCGGTGGTAACGGCCGCGCGGCTTCCCGCGCGCGCTCAAAAGGCCGCGCTGAGGGAGCGCGGGGCCGTGCCGCCATCTCAGCCACCCTCAGAGCCACCTCCGCTCCCCGCAAACCCCACCGAGCCCGGCGGGCGGCTGCTCGAGATGGTGGAGGCTGCGCGGCTCCCGCCGCCTGCCCTTCTCCTCCTCCTCTCCCGCCGCCTTATCAGGCCCCGCCGGGGTTCGGCGGCGACCGCCGGCTCCTCTCCCCGCTGGGGCCCGACGGGGAGCTGGCAGCTTCCCAGGCGGTCTTAAAACGCGCCCTTGCCGGCGCTCGTTGCCCTAAAGCACCCTCAGAGAAGCCACCCCGTGAAAGTAAGGCCCGCCAAGAGTGCTTTTTTAAAAAACGCCTTAAATTAACTCTGAATGAGGGAAGCCGGCTCTCTTAGAGAACGATTCCGCCTTCCTTGTACCCGCAAGGCCTGTTTTCACATGAGAGGCCTCAGTAATCCCCCTCTCCAAAGGGGAGGGCAGTCTAGGCTGAGTGTGCTTATTTCTCGTTTTTCTTTCAAAGGCTATAGAAGTCTCGGGCTGTTTCTAACCCCCTGTTCCGAGCCCGGGCACTGCTGCCCTGTCCCTGCGCCCATAACGCTGAGGCAAATAAAAACTTTTTAAAGCTTTTTATACAACCCCCATCTTACTTAAAGCAGGGGTTTTTTTTCCCCTCTTTGCCTTTCAGAGAAGCTTTAGTGTGTTAAAAACTTTTTTTTTTTCATAGCTTAGGCACACCACCCCCTCCATCTGACTTAGAAAAAAAAAATACAATATTACAAATCATTTTATATTTTAGCGTATCTCCTCTTCACGCTTTAAAAGTGCTAAAAGTTTGGCGTGTGCCACTCTGCAGAGCTCTGAATTAAGTGAAAGTGGCACAAATTAAGACCTTCCAAGTGGCGTCTTTCTTTAGAACCTTGTAATATTTTTTTTTTTTTTGGGGGGGGGGGTCGGATGTATCATCTAGACCTAGATCATCAATTAAAAAAGAAAAAAAAAAAAAGGATATGGAATATTAACAGGAACTTACCCTCCGATGCCTATGATGTATTTCATCTCCGCGGAGTTGCCTCCTTAGCGGGAATGTGGTAAGAAAAAAAAAACCAAAACAAAACAACAAAACCCTTAGAAAAGCTAAAATGACTTTTCAGAGGAGGAAACCAGCACCTGATCCTTTTCCCTTCTATTCCCCCCACCCGGCTCTACTCTACCCCCTGCTATTTCATTGAGGGAAAAGGCGGGTTTGTCTCTAATTTATAGCCCCCCGGGCAGTGCCCTCCCCCCGAGTCCCCGCCCCGGGCGGACGGAGGAGCCCTGTGACAATCATGAGCCCCCGATGTCACATTTTCGGACCGGGTTTTTGCCGTGTTCCCGTCCTCCCCCCCCGGCCGGGTCAGGCCGCACCTGTTCCCGCACCCCTCGCCGACCCCCGCCCGCTGCCACCCTCTATAAATAGCTTTTTTGGCACCCTCTTCCTTTGCCTAAATTAGTAATAGGGGAGGTGGAAATGTCACCTCTTTTTTGCAGTCCCTTTGGGAGGGCTGGGGAAGGCAGGGAGGTGTGCGAGGAGATCTCCTAAAGTGACTTTTTTCTTATCTCTCTTTTTTTTTTTCCTTGAAGTCAGACAAGCTCCCTCTTTCCTTCCCCCGCCCCCCCCCTTTTTTTTTTTCCCCATCAATTCCTATTTATTTGAATTTCCTATTATTTATTTGAAGCAGGAATAGCATGTGAAAGAATTTTTTTTAATTTTTC
Source organism: Gallinago jamesoni (assembly GCA_025769975.1). Lineage (NCBI taxonomy): Eukaryota > Metazoa > Chordata > Aves > Charadriiformes > Scolopacidae > Gallinago > Gallinago jamesoni. Next base: position 2,342,348 of record JAOQGH010000014.1, on the reverse strand, counting down.
GAACTTCTATCAGGGGAGGCCAGGGATCTAAATTTCATTAACTTTTTTTTTTTTTTTTTCCTTTTAGTGAAGCTGTTCAGAGAAAGGAATATGCAGAGACTGAGTGAATCCATTTAATCCATTTGGTTCATTTTCTTTTGAACCTTTAGGAGGAACTTTATATGTGGACACAAAGTCATAAAATGATATTATTTTTCCACGGGGTCTCCTTCTCCACAGTTTATTTGTGTAAAGTAGCTCTTTTTAAGGTAAGTTAACTCTAGCTGGGACTCTTCCTCGAGTAAATACCTCTCACCATGATTAAGTTTTGTGGAACCTGTGCTTTGATTTTAATTTTTTTTTTTCAGGTGCTTCTAAAATCAGGGCTGTCTTGAGAGCTGTTGGGTGAAGGCAGAGTTAACAACAGCTCTGTTTTTTTTTTTTTTTTTTCAGTTCAACGTGATGTGAAGTACGTAGTATGTATTTTTAAATATCTTCTCAGATAGAGCTTAAATCATCCAAACCACTGCGTCCCTTTGGTCTGCCTTTTAATAAAATCAGTGTATGGAAGTATTAAAAACCATATGTAAGGGTTCCTTGTCCTGCAGTGATTTGTAAAATAAGTATGAAGAACCTTAGTGAGGTAGATCCCTTGGTGTGTGGTGTCTTGTCAGTTTTCTTTACACTTTTGGAGCCTGCAGAGCTGGTCCTGGCATCGTGCTCTCGCACAGACAGAGGTACGTGCGGCACGAGGCGAGCGCTGGTGTGGGGCTGCCCCTGCCTGAAGGTGAATGGCAGGGGGGTGATTCTCACCCTGTTCAGAGGAGCCACCCGGACTCTGCTTCTATTCTAGATTTTTTTTTTTTCCAAACAGCCTCCGTCACTTTCTCCCTGGCTGCAAAGTATTGTCCCGGCGTTTTATTTATGGATACCTTTTCCCCGAATCAGGTAGTTTTTTTGCCATCATTAAGTTTAATTAACAACAACTGCTCCCAAGCTGTATTTAACTTGAATTTTTCTGCTACTATTTCAGGCCCTACAGAAGGGATTTGTGGCCCCAAATCTTGTTTGTCTCACCCCAGCTACAGCCGTTGGTCTGATAAAAGATGTTACTTTTCCTTACAAAGCTATTTTATGCTCATCAACCGTGAGGTCAAGGCCCAGTGCTTCAGTAAAATTAGCTGATTGTGAATAACCGTGCACTGCAAATTAGAAGATTTTTAACCGTCTGGGGTGTAAGATTTTGGAAGTCTTGAAGTGACGGTGCTGGAGACCAGAAAATAAATTGGTTAAAACACAGAACCTGGTGAATTTATGAATTGTAGCAAATGATCTTTTCCCACTGTATTATGCTGTCTTAATTATGTGTTTAATGAATAGATCTCGGCTATTGTTGTCACTGTAATTATTATTTATGATCAACACGAGCACAGTATTTGATAGTTCCTGGAGACATCACTTGCAAATTAGATTTTCCTCATCATTTCCAAGGTACCAATGTAAAGTGATCACTCCAGAGAAATCTGGAGCAGGAATTCTTGCATATGAATGAGATGTGACTCAGGGCAGTTCCATCTCCAGCAGCTGCCCGTGGCTTCCAGCACAGTCCCCACACCAGCCCCTCAGCTGGTGTAAATTGTCATTGTGCACTCAAGAGGAGCAATGCTCATTTCCACCAACTGAAAATTTGACCTCGGATTATCTTTCTGCTCAAGTTTTTCATGCCCTTCTTTGTGTTTCTCTCCTGTCCGTCAGCAGAAAGGTGTCTTGGTTTAAAAAAAAAAAACAAACCTGTATGTTACTTCAGTGCTTATTTTACCACGTTTGACCTTACGTGCCAGGCAAAAAACAGAAGGCTCGGAAGTTGTGTGGAAGTTAGGGGAGGACACTGGTCTCAGCTGCCTCCGATCCGGTCCTTGTTTCATTGGAGTCACGCTAATCCAAGTATTTTTGGAACGTGCCCTCCTCGTGGTGAGTGGAAATTGCATTCTGCCCTGTGGATCCACGAATGTGCCTGTGCTTCAGAAATACAGGTTGGGTTTCTGCATTGAAAAAAATGAATATTTGGCCTCAGATGTGTCGAAAGAAGCAGTGCGTTTTGAGTTCAGACAGCAAACAAAAACTAACCGTGGCAGGAGCAGTGGCGGTTTTTAGTATTTGGCTGAGTTGTTTGGGATCAGTGAATTCCAGAACAAAGAAACCCCACTATCTCTATAAAGAAGGCCAAAACTCTGCGGGTTGTTTTTCTGAAAACTAGAGGAATAAAGGACAGAAGGCGTGGGGTTTTTTTGGTGTCTTGGTTTTCTGTGTTTGGTTTTGTTTGGTTGGGTTTTTTGAAGCTCACAGTTGCACATCTTGTTCCTGGAGCCCTCACAGTAAAAGCTCATTCTTTAAAGCTTTTCTTCATGGTCCCTCAATTCTCCTGTGGTTGTGTCCAGCTTTTCCAGAGTTTGTTTTTAAGCTACTTGACAGGGTTTTTTCTATCACCCCTATTCCTACTCGCACACTGACCATCCAGGGAAATCGTATTCACCCACATAACTCAGATTGTCGGGTTCCTGCCTTGCCCTAGCCCTGCTGTTCCTACAGGTGGTGGCATGTGCCAGCCCGTCTTTGGTGACCTCCGGCATTTCAGCTGCCTGCTTCCCAGAGGACAAAAAAAAAACACCCAACAAACCCAGACAAAAAGACTGTCTGAAACGAATGGTGACAGTTATACTTTCCAGCTACAACAAACTTCACCCAAGCCGTAAAAATATGTCTATGCAAATGCCAAGTGGTCATAAATGCTTTTTTTAGCAAGTTGTGTTAGCCATGTTTCTCGGTGAGTTATGTGTCTGTCATCTGAAACTTCCTTTTTTTTGGGCTTGTTTATCCTGCAGATACGTTATCTACTTGACACTTTACTAATACAAATACCATTCAACAGTGTGCTTCAATCAGAGATAGAAAATGTTCCCTCTCTTGGCATTATTTTTAGAATATGAACGTTTACTAAAAGCTTAATATTAATCTTCTTTGTTAAAACTAGGATAAATTTGGCAGGAGCCAGTTTAATATTCGTGGAGCCGCGATGATATCATTTCCCAGGGACAGTTTAGTTTCTGTGTGTCCACTGACCTTTGCGTGGCAGAATATGACTCACTTATTCTAAAGCACAAATTCAGGATTTAAATCCTTCACTAATCATAAGACATCGTTTATGGTACGAGCAAGGTTATGCCAAGGTTTCTTCCCCTGGAGCCCTGGAGGGGGGGGCGCTGGATGGGACGACACACAAAATAGTGGAAGAACAGGCAAAAGAATGAGGGTAATTTACACTCGTGAATTTTTAAATGATGGGTTTGTTTATTCTTTCCAGAGAGAGTCTTTCTCCAAGGCTTCGGAGGCTGCTCGTGTCTCAAAACCTGTCATACCCCCTCCAGAGGAAGGTAGGCTTTTTATTTTAAAAAGAAACGAGGGAAAGAACATAAACAGAACGGCACTTCATCATTAACTGCCAGCGACTACAACGGCGAATAGGAAGGAAAATTAGGTTAGTAGAATAACAAGCTTAAATAGTATAATGCTTAACTAGCTGGCATCTTGTCACAGGGATACACAGAGTGGCTCAGGGCCAGGAGCTGCCACCGTCAGGGGGGATATTTTCTGCCACAGCTGATCCCAGGGCTGCTGTTGGTGGCGGAAGGTCTGTGGTCCCGAGGAGGAGGCAGGGACAGACATGTCGACAGGTCACGCTCCGAGAACTTGGAGACGATGGGACTGGGGAGAAGCAGCTGTGCACGCAAGGAAAATACAGATGAGAATGTTTCAGTATATCATATTTGGGGACGTGGGACTAACCACCGAAAAATATTCTAGAGGGAAGGAAAAGTGATGGGGCCTGACTGAAAGGACAGGAGGGTAAGTGTAAAAGGGATAGATTAAAAGGCAATCTGGAGTGAGGACTGTGAGGGAAGGGAAACATGGACTGAAGAATTCCAATCAGAGACGGAGAAATTATTCTAAACTCTCAGTTCCTGCACTATCAGGTTCTGCAGTTGTTTCACTCCCCACACTGCACTTCCCAAACTTTTCCTGATGGAGCCCTTTGGAGCTGTGCTGCAAGAAGAGATCCTCTTTGGATTTCAGTGGTCTACATGAGGAATTTTTTTCATGAGATTAGTAGATACAGAGGCAAAAAGGAGTAAAATATACAAGAAATGCTTCTATTTTGTATCTGCGTGGTGCTGGGTAACAATGGCAGCAATTCCAGGAATAAATTTTTAAACAGATGCAGATGCCAGAACATTTCCAGTGTCATTTGACAACTGGCGTATGTTTATAGATGTGTGACGTATTTAAATGAGTTAATCCTGGCCTGTGTGTTACTATACGTTGTACAGTCAGTAGGAATGAATTAGAATAGTTTTTTAAAAGGAATAGAATCCCAGTTTTTACTCTCCAATTTATATTCTAGGAGATATCATGTCTCATCTTGCTCCCCCCTCAGTTGAATCTTTTGGCCGACGTGGATGGTACTGACGGATGAGAAGAGAGGACGAAAGCAAAGCTTGAGGGAGGTTTGGAAAATGAAGTAGGCTGGAGGATGAAGGAGGCATGAAATAAACGTTCCAGCTTTTCCCAGCAAACAGCAAAGAAGCTGAGCTATAAGGCATGTTGTGAACGGGTAATGATTCACCCAGTGCTCCAAAATATTCTGACAGTTTCTCAGGTGTGTTTGACAGACTCTTCAAAATCAGTCTGAATAAGTAATACACAGGCAATAAAGGGAAGCTTTCCTTCTCTTGCTGTTAAAAGCTCATCCTTGGCCACGCTGCTTCATTCCCAAGTTGGTAGAGCCAAGCCAGCTCTCAGCAAGTGGTTTTTGAGGCTTCCCCAGGCTCTGTCCCTTCTGCCCTGTCTCCTGTGACATTCCCAGGCTGCAATCCTCCCGCTCCACCTGCCTGCTGGAGAAACTCTCCATCCCAACAGGATTTCACGAGGGGAAATAGAGAAGCCTTTTGTATTGGTATAGTTGATAAAAAGGAGCCTCCAGAGAGCAAAGAATTCATCTAGGGCTGGGCAGAGGAGAAGGAAAGGCAACCACAGGGTTCCTGCTTTTTAGCTTTAGCGCGGTGTTTGTCCCTACCATGTCACCCGTGTGGAGTGCATTTCCAGGTAAATTGTCTCTTTTAAACTTTTCTACCAATTCTAAATGTTATCAAAGATTTTTCTGCTCTCTTCTGCATTCTTAGCATTACTCACAGTGGCTTTCTGACCCTTTCTCCTGCACCATCCTGGTTCCTGTGAGATGCTTCGGTGTGGTCCCTTGTGAGAACATCACGGCGCACTTGAATCCCGTGTCCCCCAGACATATGGGATGAGGTGTGTTCTGGGCTTCGGCCCCTCAGCCTCGAAAGCCACTTGCCACAGTTTACAACGGGTAATTTGTCCTCTGAGTTATTTTGGCTTCAATTTGGGTTATTTTGAGTTGTGTTTTAAAGAAATGGTGAATATCAGTTCTGATTCTTGTATAGGATATATGCATTTATATATATATGTATAGTGTATACTCTACTACACACTCTTTCTTCTGACAATGTTTAAGAAAAATCAGGGTGCTTAATGTGTTGCAGTTGCTTCCCCAGATACGATCCTGGGCTAAAAGACAACCAAGTACTCTCAGCAGGATGCGCAGGGCTAATGCTTGGTCTGTATTTTAGAAAGGAAATGCTGTAACTGGAAGACAAGTTCATGAAAGCACATTTCTCTTGTATTCTTTGAGGTTCTCTCCTGTTTGATGCCGTTAATACCCGTGGTGTTACTCTTCACGTACAGCTGTACCAAGTAAGGTTGTTGCTGTGCCAGGAGCAGAGCCCGTGCTGCCTCTCTGTGCTCCCCTCCGCTGCCTTGGCTCAGAGGGAGCTGATAAAAAGGACAAACTGCTCCCTTCCCAAGGAGCACACTGCCACACAGGTGGCACGCTGGTGTGGGATCCAAAGTGGAGGGCAGAGCAGCTACCTCATGTTTTCTGGAGTTAGTGCTCTCTCGGGGTTGGTCCTTGTACATTTGATCTTGGGTCATGGCCAGTGAGATGCCCGGGGCCGTGGGGTGCCAGGAGGAGCTGGCAGCCCTGTTCTGCCCCCAGACTGGTTCCAGTAATAGAGGAAGGTGGTTTCTCAGCTCCACCAGAGCCAAACTGAGGATGGGGTTGGTTTTGCTTGGCCACCTCAAGGGCCAGGGACTGATGCCATCCAGAGCTGGCTATAGGATGGATGGACCTTTTCCACCTATTGCCCATGGCTCACTGCAGTGACCGCACAAACTTAGACTGTATGTGGAACTCAAAGATTTGGGGAAAGATCCTGTGCGGGGACATGATCTTCACTGAATAAATTCAGTTTATGTGGAGACCTTTTACAAAAAACTCTAGTTCTCTTGGTAGATTTCCTGGTGTGACTAGCATTTTGTAAGACTATTTTTGTTATCAAAGACAAACAGACAGAAAAAGGATACCGATCTTCAATTTCAGTCAAAACTTGAGACACCAACACCATACACAGACCGGTTCTTTTCTTTATCAGTTTTATTTTGTTTGGGTTTTTTTGGGTGTTTTTTTTTTGGTAATGTATTAAAACTTGGTCACAGGCACTGTGTTCAGACTGAGATTTCCCACGCTGAGTGACTGCCTCAGGCTAATGGCTTTTGATAAGGTTTTGCTAAAATAAATTGGGTGCTTGACATTAGGAGTCTAGCAAAAACTCTGTTTCAATTATAGATCTGTACAATTAATTTATCTTTAGTTTGCTTTGGAAAAAAAATAATCCACAAAACCAGACACACCCAACAAACTGCATTAAAATAATTTTAGGACTGCAAAATTAACATACCTATGGGCTGGGTGCTCTGTGCAAAAGAATATTTTCTGTTTATCAAGTAATTAAGGATTGTGTTGTAACAGACAAACAGAAAGGGTTGGTAGCCTTTAAATTCTTAAAATGGAATTTAGAAAATGTTCCTTCAAATGGATTTTTGTGGATGTAATCTTTTCAGAGAGGCTCTATTTGGAATTTAGAACACAGTTCAGAGTGGTAGAAATATTAATAATTTACCTTGATTTATTTGACTGCAGGATGACATGCTAATAACAATAAAACCACAAGAAATAAGGGAATAGAAATTTTTGGCATTAAAAGAATGAAAAAAATGTTAAAACAGAGTAATATGATGCGAGAACACCGATTGTCCTCTGTCTGGTGTGAGGAGGTACCTGGGTTTGGGGGACTGTTGGTTGGTTGGGGCAGGACAGGGACACTGAGAAGAGAACCAGGTTGATTTTGCTGCTGTGCTCTTGCTTACCATAACCCAAGGAGTCAACGTCTTTACATTCAAGCCCAGTCAGTCTGTATCTCAAGTGCTCTCAAAATTGGTTTATCTCAAAGCTACGTTCTGAAAATGTATTAGTGATCCCTGCGCAATCCCTGCCCGTAATTTCTCTTTTCTTTCCATTCCAGGTAAAAAAATTACAGCTGCTGTTTGGGCATTATTGTCTTTTATATAGAGGCTGAGTCGCCCTTTGTGGTTATTCTCTGATGGACTAAAAAAATACAACCAATCTAAAATGAATTTAAACTGGAATGTGTTGGCTTTCTCTCTGGCTTCAGATCTCTTCTCAAAACTCAGCTCTTCAGCTCGCATTCCCCTGTTAATCTCCAGTCTGATGTTCCTCAGGCAAACTGACTGCTTTTGATCATATTAGATCGTTAAACAAAAGGTCAAATACACAAAAAGTCTCAAGCGTCTTGTGAAGCTAACCCAAGGTGACAAGTCCGACGATCAAAGTGCTAACCTCCCCCGTGCTAAAAAGGGAAGGAATGTTCTGTTGCTTTCTCTCTTTTTTTCACTTGCTTGATTTTCCTCCCCTAGGTTGTGATTCACTCAGCTGGCAGTCTGTAAGATGTATACGTGGTGTGACGCTGGATGTTCAGCTGCGTCTTTTATCAGTGGGGAGAGAGAGAGAAACCTCACCACGGAGTGATTCATCCCATCCTAAGCCAGGTGGAATCATCTCTTTCCATCCACTGTAGAGGGAAGCTAAAACTAATTTAGGCTCCGGATCTAATTTTTAGTGATAAAATTGAGATTCATCTCACCCCTAGTTGAGGTTAATTGTTTGGAGAAGATTCTATTTGTTTTAAGCTGGGAATCTCGGTTTCTATCTGTGGTGCATCATGATTAGCAATGATGGCAAACGCCTCAGAATAGCCTATGGGGTAATTAGCATGTTCTTGAATATTGCTTCATTCAGGAACCTTGGTCCTTTTAAAGGGAAGAACAATCAGATAATGCACATGTGGGAGAAAAGATTCCCACTTGGGTGACAGTTTTGTCACAACTCTTGTGACAGAAGAGGTTTCAGTACTGAGAAGGAGTGAGAAAATACTGACATTTCATTTAAACTGCCAAAGGGAGGTCTGGGTGGAAAGTGATTTTGTCAAAAGCTTCTTTTTTTTAAAAAAAAATAATAATCATGCAATGCCATGATGTTAGAGGTTTTTTTCTGCCTTAAAATTAAAGCTGGTTGTGGAGTAGATGTGAGAGCCAGCATGCAATTTAGGTGGAGTTTAGGCACCTAATACAAAAAACCATGAGCCATGAAAACAAACTGCACAGCTGATGGAGAGTTTATAGTGTCTAAACTTCCATTAGAAAGATTGCCAGAAAATTTTACCTGACGTTCTGCTTTTTATCTTAATCACAGCTGCCACCATTTTGGTTAGAAGGACTAGAAACCCACCTGGAGCACAGACCCAGTTGAGAAAAGTGTGGTGTCCCAGCTTTTACATCCTCTGAAAGGCCTTGCCTGGTGTCTCCAGAGCGGAGCTGACCCATCCCACTCTGAGGGTTGCAGATACACGCTTAAGAAAAACGTAGCACAGGTAAATAAAGTGGTGACAAGAGCAGCAAACACGTAATCTTTAACTTTACTTTCCCCTTCTCCGAAAACCCCTCAAGCCAGCCATATATTGATATGTTTAAAAGATTCTGGGTTGGTTTTTGGTTTTTTTTTGAGTCTCCCTCTTCTCTCTCTCTTAAACGGCAGCCAGTTTGCTGCAGAGGTCTTTTAAAAATGTCTGTTCTAGGGAACATTCATAGATTTTAAAGACCGCTAAATGAAAATACTGATATAAAATCGCAACCAGTCAAGTAGAGGAACAGTTAATGGAAAACTACAGCGAAGGCTGATTAAAGGGTATGTTTTCTTTTGAGGAAGGCTATCTTGTCTTCTGATGGGGAAACTTTGTTGCTTTGGGAGGGTAGCAGCTAATCCTATTTCTTGTGGCCTGGGGTAGTCATAACACGGGGAGCTTTTGAACGTTGTCCGCAGTTTTGTTTGCGTTCTTTGTGCGCGGCGCGGATTTTGGCACACCTCGACCACGACTCCCCAGCTCCTTTCCTTGCTGGCACTGACCACGTTCCGTCTTGACGCACCACCGATGCTTTTGGGTGCGAGGCCACTTGAAATGTTTTAATTTCAAATCTTTAATTTCAAAATCTTTCGTTCACCATCTGCATCAGAGGCACCTCAAAATCAAGTCGCTACAGGATTTTAGGTGTAATTTAGCAGCACACTGCTGTTACACCCCCCGGGGAACAGGTTCCTACGTTGTTATTGTCCCACAGACGTAATATTTGAGATATAGCATTGCAATTCCTTCTACAAACTTTTGTATATAAATTTAACAAAGAATCAGAGAGGATTAGCAGAAAATAAATATGTTGTTGATACTCATGAGATTGGGGTAGAAGTTTGTTGGTGAAACTAAAATCGTAGGAAAAAGATCTGCTTTTATACATACAAACAAACAGCAAAAGTGTAGCCCTATGAATATATTCTCATTTAAACAAATATGTGTTTCCTGAATGAGTTATTTCACAGCATGAATACGGTAATGCTTGTTGTAGGATTAGGCTTCTAGATATTCATACTTCCAATTCATTAATTGAAATATGTTAATAACCTAAGTACAATTCAAATTAGTTATCTCAGGCATTTTCCCTGTAAATACTTGTGTATAAGGGTTTGTCTGGTTTGGTCTTTTTTCTATTTAAGCAGCTTTGAGTTGGGTTTTTTTGTGTATGTGTTTGTTTTCACAATTTAGTTCCCAATCATGTTGTCAATTTGGATGTAAAAAGATAGGTGAGAATAAGGTGAGATTAAAAAAAAACCTGAGACAAGTATAGTTCTGTACAGGTTGAGAGAAACCCAAGAGAAGCAAATTTTCCATGACTCTTTCCTAACACAGAGGAGAAACTTGGAAAGATCATATGGCCCAGTGGTAGAATAGAAGTTATTTTAGTAAAAACATTCCGAGAGGTCCGTTTCTGCAGTATCATAATTGCCAGGGAGAACTTTGACTTACTTTATTCAAAGGAATGGCATCCAAACGAAAATTTTCATCATATTTTCCGTATGGAGCCGAAGTCTAAATAAAAGATACTGACAAAAAGAGGGGTATGCATTTTTGCTTAAGGATTAGTCTCATTTTAATTGAATATCCACAGATTCTTATGGAATAATACAAAGCAATAATAATAATAATAATAATACATACTTAACAGCAATGTATGTCTTCTAGCATAAACCACCTAATTACAAACACTTTAGAAAAATGACAGTTCACACATTTTTACATGTAGGTTTGGGTTAAAAGGGCCCACTACAAAGGAAAGAAAAAAAAAACTGAGATAGATTCTGTTATATTGTCATGGTGATTTTTTAAAATTCACTTTACCAGTAGCATGCTGTATTTTTGACTGCCAGTAAATATGGGAATACAAAAGAGAAAACATGTGCTTTTGTATTTATAGCAATTTTTGCCTGTACATTTTACCTGCTGTCAGGCCAATCTGAGCTTATTGCCACCAGCAGTTCATTAACTCTTTTGTTTTTTCATCCCTAAATAGGTAAAATAGAAGATGTGTTACTTTTTAAAACCTTTTTACCGCTTCGGTTTTTCTTGTACATGTGTATGCACATATGTAAGCAAATAATCTTTGGAAAAATAGATGGAAAAATTGCAATGAGGTATGCTCTAAATATCCACTCACATTTACATGGTACTGTACAGAAGAAATTGTATCAATTATTCAACTTAAAGATACAGAAGCATCTCAGTTTTATTTTCTGTGTCTGTCCTGTGAATCAAAATTAAAATTACTGGACGGTCCCAAGTCTGGGTGACTCCTATATGTGCCAAAACAAGGTATAAATTTGTACTGTATAAATCTGATGGTTGTGGCGTAAGGCAGGGACAAGCACCTGCATTTCCAAAGGCTGGATCAGGTCCTGTGACTACCTTAAAGAAATGGGAAAGTATTTCCTAGTCTGTCATCAGCTGTACAGGAGAGGATCTGATTATTCCATTTTTAGGCTGACATTGGGTGAATGTTGCATTTCAGCCATTAATTAGACCTTTTTCTTGTGTGATTACGTAATCATGGCTGTAAAATAAATTATTCTGCAGCTAAAATGTGGCCATCCAGGGACTCACAATTAGAAAATCTTATGAAAGGTAAAATCCAAGACCAAAAAAATGTTGTTGATAATACCTGCTGTTTGATAGAATACAGTGCATTCATAAGTCAAAATATTTATCTTTCAGAGATGTTTTCATGAGGCAGAAACAGGGCCTGGTGTACATTTGGAACGTTGACCAGTATAGCAGTATTGCTAAAAGGATGTAGTTTATTTCTTTTTATTTTTTAAACACATCTATATATACTGGCAAAAGTTCTAATGTAAATGCACTTTTACTAGCAAATTTTTTTTCTTTTTTTTCTTTTTTTTTTTTTTTGGCTGGTATAGCATATTTCTCTCATAAACTTTGCCTCCAGTGGAAACGCAGAGCTCAGCTGGTGAACCCTTTCCCAAACAGGCTTTGAGAGAAGTTCTCTTTAAGGAACTGGCAATGAAATTTGTGAAAATGGCTTTAACCACCTCAAATTTCTGTTTGGACTATTGTCACCGCTTGAATTTCGCGCGAGGTAAATCCTGGGGCTTAAACCACCGGTTTCCAACTCCCCCCCAACATCTGCTGCCTCCCAAACCTCCCTCACGGTCCGTCTGGTCGGTCTCTCACCGCTGCGAGGTGAATCTCCATCTGTAAAGATCTTCTGAAGATGAACCCAGCCTTTTGGTGGTGCGTTCGTTCCAGCGCGTAGCGTTTGAAGCCCGTGTGGGTCCATCATCATCAAACCAAGACACGTTGCTCCGTGTTCAGTCCAGGGACGCTGCCAACTCAAGGGGTTCTGTGTTTCCATTCCAGAATTTGTAGCTACTTTGGTTTCAAGTAGCATCTAAGATCGCTGTCTGAAAGAAGTTAACGATCCCCTTTTCTTTTTTTATTGTTGCCAGAAAAACGCACTTTTAACATTTAGCTCTAGTTTCTCCATTACGGGTTGCAGGTTCTTCTCCATGTCAAAAAGATACATCGACATCCATCCCTCCATCCAGGAACATAAAATTTATACACTCATAAAATTTTGTTAAAAATTAAAATATAGTGCATGTTACTTAGAGTGCTCTATCAGAAAGTGCACCTTTTTTTTTTTGAAAAAAAATGTTTCAAAGCAGTTACAACTTCACTTTTGTATTCAAACAAACGACTTTGTATCTTGAAATGAAATTGGTTTTCTGTCCTTTTCACAGCTGAACTCTTAACCTTGCCCCAAAGGAATTAATTAGAAAAAAAATATGAAACTTCGTATTCAGATCTGCTCATTCGCTAGTTTTTCTAAAAATGTAGACATGGTGTCTTTTCTTTGGAAGAAAAAAAAAAAGGCAAAGCAGCCAAAACCCACATTCTTGTGGTAACTGCTGAGTATCAGTCTGTTTCTTCAGGTCCCATGACTAAACGTCATCGGGGTTTCTTATTTTCCGTGTGTCCCGTAACAGCAGTGTATCCATGACGTTGTGAACGTTTTTCACTGAAGTGTTTAGTAACTACAGATGCACAAAAGGTTCCTAGAGTTGTACTTTTAAAACACTATGAAATATTCTAACAATTTTGTTCATGATATACTTGTAAACTTCCCTTTTGGTCTTCAACTCCGTGGCGTTCTTGTGTGGAAAGCACAGCGGGGTTTTCTTTTTTATCTGAATGCATAAAAATGGTCTCAAAGAAAAAAAGGAAAATCTAGGTTTAAGCATTATCAGTGAGAGATACTGAGTTCACATATACTACAAGGGCGTTTGTGATTTTAATTTTTTTAATATAGTCTGAACTAAATTTAATTCCATCAGAAGAGTCCTTTAGGAATTTGTGTGGCCTCCTCTGGTCCATCCGATAGCCCATGGGTGAAAAGGGTTGCCCAGCTCTGCAGGGCGGGTTAATTCAGTGCTGTTTGAAAATCTCCCACTGCTGCTTCCGTCCCAAAGTGATCCCAAACCTGCTTGGGATGCCAGGGACAGTACACCTTCTCTGGGGAGGTATTATTGGCATAAAAACTACACTTCAAAAAAACCTCAGAAGTGTCGTTTTAACTTGTAGCATAAAATTCACTCTTTGTCAATAACTGGCTCATAATGAACTTTCTAGAAAGCCGCGGAGGTTGATGCTTCCTTCGTGCTTATTATTAACACGTGGGTGAGAGAGATTATGGAGTTTTTACCATTTTCAGCTTGGAGGGTTAATGCCGTGGCTGCAGTGTTCTGCTTTTCATGCAAAGGTCTCTTCAGTAAACACATCTGTGATGGAAGCGCATGAGAAAAACTTATCTCAAATGAGGAGGAAAATCAGAAAGCATATTTGGTGCTCCTTTGTAGCGTTCAGGGAAATAAAGATCTCACCTGTAGAGGTTTTATTCGCTGAAAGTAAAAAAAAAAAAAAAAAAAGAGTGATTTCAGATAGCCACGGGCTAGGCTTGCCAGGTTTGAAATATTTCTCAAGTGGGGAAATACACAGGTAATTCTTCATTTGCTGTTGTCTGCAGGGGGTTTTACTTGGTGCATTTGAGACAGTTCACGTCAGGTGGCTCTGGTGAAATCAGGAGTTTGCAAATGATTTGGGGGCGGATAGTTGTTTCTTAAATTTTCTTCTTCCATTCCCTTTTCTCACAGAATCCCCGTGAGTCCAAAATACAGATTTCAGAGTCTCCGGATCGCATCTGCGTCTCGTGGCTGACTGAGCAGCTGCTTCCAGATCCAGCCTCCTGCCTCCGCATCCGCAGCCTTCTCCACGAGGGTTTTCCCCAGGCAGGTACGACTATAGATGAGGCCAGCCGTTCCTCAGGGATGGCAAGTAGGAAGTTTCAAACATTTAGCAGCTTGTATTCCTAGTATTCCTAGTGAGTGATTGTCCAGTGACGTGAAATCAATACAAAGACAAGGTGTGAAAAGCTTTCCAGTCTGTAAGGCTCCTTCTTAAAACCAGACCTTTTTGGGGTGCGTACGTGTGTTGATACGGAAAGATGCTCCTAAGAAGGTTCTGTGGAGGCTGCCATGCCATAGGGGACACCCTCTTTCAAAGTTATCAGAGAGCCTTAAAACCGAGACACAACAAGTTGAGGGAAAAACAGGGCATTTCCTCATAGGAAGGGGTGGGTGTGAGTTAATAAAAGGAACAGGCAATGAATTAACTGAGGCAGTCAAGGCTGGAAAAGGTGCCAAGACCGGTGGGCGCTTGGTATTTTCAGGAAGAAACAACTATTGCCTATAGAAAGGAAGAAAATGCACTCTTTTCATGGCCTGTGTTAGTTACTCCCTGGGGCAATGGCTGTTGAGATATCTGTATGGAGGGAACCGGGTGTGCAATTTAAAGCAAAATGTCTCCGTGCTGGCCAGCAGCAAGATAGGGGCAGGGTTTATAATTTAAACAAAAAATATATCTCTTTCTGGGCTGGTCACTAATGGACTACAGGATGCTCTTAACTTACTAAGAGGAAAAGTGGTATCTATCTGCACTACTTAATAGCTCTCCACAGACCATCACTGAAACACACTGGAACCCGTCCTGAAAAGTGCTATTCTTGGCTTGTTTTGTGTTTTTTTTTGTTGTTTGATTTTTTTTTTTTTTTCGGAAGTAAAATGTTTTCAAAAAGTTGAAAGGACTTTGCATATTGGAGATGTGAGGGGGGCAGGGGGGGCACAGGCTCCGTGATCTTACAGAACTCGGAATAAGATGGCGACAAGGTCTTCTACCAAAAGGTCATTTACGTGGGTGACTGCCAGGCTGCGTCCTTCGTCTACTCCATTCATTCCACAACTTCAATTCATGACATACTGGGAAGGAACAGAAAGACAGAGCTATTTTTAGAAAGCAAATTGTAGTAAAATATTTTTTTTTATTCCCACTCTGTCAAAAAATATGAGTACGTTTGGCTGTAATCCTCCCCCAAATTTGGCCATAATCCTCCCCAGAAGTATATTTGGGCCAAAGATAATGCCATTCATCTCTTTAATGGGCTTTTTTTTTCCTCTCTAAGGACTTCTTCTGAGTGTACAGGACCATGAAAGAGTAGGGTAAGGGCATCTCGGCAGTGAAAGCCCAAGTGCAGACCTTCACCATGTGGTAAATGCCAGGCCATTTATCAAGGGGTGGCTTCTCCCCAGTGTCTCCACGGCAGCTGCAGTTGTCCCCAGTCCATGCGTGGGGACAAGCCACAGTGATTGCTGTTGTGACCACAGACACGTTGCAGTGGGGTGAAGGTTTGTCCCCTCCTCTGCAAAGTGGCCAAAGCCTCTTGTGCGCTGGGCAAGTGTCACCTGGCTAAAGAAAGAGGTCCTGGGTCTCAGATGACCTGGGTCCTGGTTTTCTGGCCTTTCCTGTTAGAGGGTTATGAACACAATGGGATCATAGAGCCTTGACAAAAGAGCGAGGTACAAAACAAACCTGGTTTCTTGATCCTCTGCTGGGGGCACAGGCCTGCTTGGAAGAGAACCAGCAAAACAATAAGTGAATCTCCACCGCAAACCAGTCACCCTTGCTTCTGGCCCTGGGGTCCCATTTGTTTCTCGTGACAATTCAGACTCATCCTATGGACCTTGGCAATTTTGATCTAAGCTCCTTTTTCTCTGGGAAGAGAATAGCAGAAATATGCACTGTTCCCCCTCAGGAGCTAGTTAGAATAAGAAAAGAGAGGCTATATCGCTCTGAAGCAGAGCCAAAACCAGGCCAAATTATCCTGGCGTAGGATTTTGAGACTGTCTTCTAAACCACCCTAGAATTTTCTTTCCCATCTAATGTTACAGCTTCAGATCTTGCCTTTCTGCACACCCGGGCTGTGCCTGACAGCAGGATTTGGCTCCCTGCATTGCGCCAGCGTGCAAATGCTACAACTGAATGTCAGGAGAACGTTCCCCAGTGCCTCTGGCTCTGGTCCACGACCCAACGGGTTCGCTAGCTCTAGAGAGGTAAAAAGCAGCGTCAGGAATCTGTTCGCATAGGTGAAGGTCAATAACATCACAAAAGTGATGGCGCAGGGAGCTGTCAGGGAGAGGAGAGGATTTATCAGTTTTCCCAGCCACTTTAGAAATGTCCCGTTGGGTCCAAACATCTCCTGGGTGAGCAGAGCCTGGCTCCTAGGGGGTCTACCAAACAACAGGGCTGCTCTCCTCACCAAAGATGGTTTAAACTATTTTGTAAGCGAAGGATAAATCAAAAAGAGTAGTTACCTTTCCCTCTCAGCCATGTCTTGCTTCTCTTCTGCCCTGTAAACACAAATTGCATTTGAAATCTACCATCTAGGGGCGAGCAGTGTGAAAAAAGTAGAGTATTAAGGCATTTCTAGGGTGATCGCTGGAGCTCAGAGAGAGGTTACAGGTCTGATCAGAAATGACTGTTGGTCCCTGTGATATGTGACCTTGATAACCCTCATCCTTTCAGGTCGCCTCTGTTGGCCCTAGAGTGACAGAGCTGACTTATTTGGGCTGGACGACTCGCTTTTTAGCAACTAATGAACCAAATCATCCCAAACTGGCATTTCCTGCTCAGTTCCCCAGCAGGAGGAGGTGTTATTACAGCACATCACTCTCCCGCTGACCCAGCAGCTCTCTCCTCCCTCCCCAATTGCCTTTTGCTTTTAACGGAGCCGACATATCACTCTTTAGGGCCAGCACTTCTAACCTAAATCACCAGTGATGGAACAGGTCTAGAAAATGAAACAAAATAAACTCTAAACTAATGGCCCTCTTTATGCCACTCTGGCAGAATAAAGTAGCTTTTAAAATAAGCTCTAGCTCTCACTTTAAGGTCAATTTGCATGGTCATGTGGGGAAAATGTGCCATTTTTATACATAGAGGGATTCTGATGAGCTTTGCTGGCACATAACAGTGCACTTCAGGATGTGTGCAGTGGTGGGGTTAAGAGGAGCAGTTCCTTGGAAAATAACCTTTTAATCAAACTTCTTGTCCCTCCTGCAGCTTTTACTTATTTTGAGAAAATCAGTAGACAGTAAGTGTAGGCTGTGTGGGGTATCAAGGTAGGAGAAACATAGAAATTTCTGGTTATAACACGAATAATGATGAGATAAAGCAACATCATCCCAAGAAAAAAAAAACCACTCTCCATCCCCTCCCAAATTAATTTTACCTTTCTTTTCTGGCCTTGATCCTCTCTTCTTCGTATCTGCAACAGACAAGAAACATTCTGTAAATGTTACCCAGTGAGGACTGTTCACTTTTAAGCAAAAAGTGATGTTTGCTCTGATTGTGTCAGAAACTGCAAACCAGCACAGTGTTCAGGCTCCTGTTTGGCACCAGTAAGGTACAGGTTTGCCCCAGACTCTGGGTTTCCACTGCATGGATTTTGACTCAATACAGAGTCAAAATACAGAGGATTTTTGTCCCGTGCCTCCTCAGAGCTGCGTGTGTCCCAGGCTCCCTCTGATACTCACTGTAAGATGCAGTCTGGAATCTGCACATGCTCCATTGGGATAAGTTGCTCCAGTTCCTCCAGGCTGTGAACATACTGGATCTTATTGATAAACTTCACACTGGCAGAGAGAGAGAAAGAGCATGTGCCTGAGGTCTTGTTTTGAAGTTCTTTCCATAGGAAGTCAGAATTTTCCTGATGGAAACGGGGATTTCTGCATCTCTGGATCCTCTGTAGTCTGAGTATACCCATCTCCTCCCAGTGCCAATATGCCGATGACTAAAAACTGTGAGGAGGTGCCACATCAGTCTACCTCACTTTCCTTTAACCCTCTCAGTATCTGTAGAAGGGAAAGAGTACCACCATTCCTGCCCTTCCCAGTAAATCTTTAGGCACTACCCACTGGGACAAGCTTTGATCTGCATCCAGACCAGCACGGTGTCTCCTAAAACCACCTCTAGAGTTGTCCCTGGGAGGATCAGAGAGATGTAGGACAAACGATGAACAGTCTCACCTTGGTCACTACCAGTAAAGGCTGAGGTTAAGATCTAATTCACGAGATTAAATTTCCACTCCAAAAACAAGCTGAGTTTGGGAACGTGTTATATTTACCTGATGAAGGGTCGGGATATAGCCAGCACTGTCCGGATAAACCATGAAGGATGCACGATTATCAGTGCTTTGAGGTTTTTACGCAGCCTGTGGAAAAGCCATGGGACAGAAAGTCAGATTCAAAGCAGCTTTTCGGAAACTCGCCTGTAACCTGTCAGGGCTCTGATAAGCATTACTGGCATCGGGGTGTCTCCACACAAAGCCCGTGGCCTCAGGAGCCCTATTTAAGCCCAGACCCCACAGGCTGCAGGAGCCCTGCTTTGGGTGCTGTATTAGCCTGATCTCTGTGAAGGTGCTTGTGAGGGGAGGAGAGAGAAGAGGCGATGGAGAGATGCTGGAGTAAATCAGAAAGCTGTGACAGAGGAAGGAATTACAGAGCGTGAGGAGAGAGGAAGGAGGGGTGGCTGGGGAAAGCTACGAGGAAGCGGTGGAAGAGATGTGGGAAGAGGACCAAGAAGAATGAAGAGGCAACACCAACATGATTCTCACCTTCTGTCTATCATCTGATAGCACTTCTTCAGCCAGCCAAGGCCCGGCATCCTCCTCCGGGGTGTTGCTCCATTTAGGTACACGATCATGTAGTCCTCGGCCACCAGCAGCTCCAGACTGCTGATCACATATCTGTTGGGTGGTGAGCAAAAGCAATGGGGACATCAGACTCAAAAAAGGTCCCTTGAGGTTTCTTCAGATGCCTGCGTGTTATCTCAAAAGGACTCCAGACCTCTTCTTTGTAGACCTGGGAATAGGTTTCAGACTCTTCTGGCTCCCCTGTGGGATATCTAGGGGTATTTCTCAGTGATTGCTGGTGCTTGTTAGCATAGTGCACACACTGATGGACATCCCTGCAACATTCTTCTACCCAGCAGAAGCACCCACCAGCTGTTCAGCATCATATACATATGCTCCAGCCTGGCTGGGAGTCCATCACTGGCATAATTAACACGAAATGTTTGAATGCTTCGACTTATTGTACTTGGATGCAAATGCTGTGGGCAGTGTCTCACCCAGTGATGCTCGCTCCCATCCGCAGCTGCACACTGGGTACATTTGGCCTGGGTTCAAACCATTCCAGCTGAGGATCCTGATGCAATGAATGCACAGAAACTGTTTCCCCAGAAGCCAGGTTACCTTCCTTTCCCTCCTCTCCCTCATAGACCTTGACCAGCCACTTACAGAAAGAGGTTCTCCATGATGTAGTGGTAATCAGCCAGGTTACTGTCCGGGAGGTAACAGGCAGCAAAGACAATGATGGCATTGAGACCTTCTCCGTAGTATCCTGGGAAGAAAAGACACAGGCACCATCAGCGACTCTTTCCAGGGGGAAACACAAGAATTGACAGAAAAATAGCAGCAGAGATGTATTGCCAGATTTGGGTCTGGGCTGGGGTTTGTGCCTCTATTCAGCTGTAGGTGTCTGTCCCTCTTATGGACCTCTTTCAAAATTAGATTTGTCTCTGATACTGGTTTTGGCTCTAACACGCACGTGGGTTCAGGGGAGAAATTTGTGCGTGTCAAAGCACAGAGCTTCATCCCGGGTCATTGCTTGGCTTTGCTCAGATTTCAGAAATGGCCACTAAGTGTGGATGTGGTGGTGGCCTTTGGCTGTGCTTCCAGATACAGCTCAGGCACTGAGCTACAGAGGGACTGAGCACCTGCAGTCCCTCCATCGCTGTCCACATCCTGGTCTTGCTCAGAGCCAGTTTTATCACTGCTTTGGTTTAAGACTGTTACAATGACTCTATGTTTTTTAGCATGGGCTGGGTGCTTTTCTGCTTATCTGCCACGTAGTGGTTTGAAACAAATAGCAATTATTCCCTAAAGACTTTCAAAACAATCAGCCATGGCATCCTCTCCAGCTTGACAAAGATCGACTGAGAGAACTCCACCAAGCCAGGATTAGGGCCCCCTCTCCCTCACCTCCGTGTGTCACCACTCTCATGTAGGGTTTGATCATCTGGAGGTCGATGCGGTGCTCCTGCTCTCCGATGATGACAGTCCTCCAGAGCCGCCCGTTAGTAGCGCTCCCATCTTCTGTCCCACCATCCCCGAAGAGGTCTGCGCTGTCCCCAGGCATGTTCTTGGCTGTGGCTACGGGAGTGTCATCTGGAAAAGGGACAAAAGTTTCTGCCTTTAATATGATGTACGAAGAGGCAGTAACAACCGCAGAGTGGGGATGACATGTTTCACCTGCAGCTTTGATGTGTGCAAGTTTGTGGTTCTTAATAATCTTGCTCTGTTGCCAAATTGTAATAGAAATAAGTCTAACATCTCATGTTGTTTATAGAACCTGCCATCACAGGTTAGACACTGGACTTTTTACTGGATCCTCCTTCAGATCCATCTATAGCAGCTGAAGAGGACACTGCCTGTGCTGGTTGTCTTTTGATCTGCTAGCAGAGCTGCTTGCATGAGTCATTCTTAGCCCAATTCAGGCAAAATCAGTCAAGTTACCCAAGACCACGTTATTCAAGATGTTAGAACCTTCATGTGACAGCTCTACTGGCAGAGCTGAGCAGGTGGCACCTTCCAGCCTGGGGTGGTGGTCCAGCCACAGCTGGAAGGGCCTGTGTGTCCACAGCCTTATGCCTGATCCTGAATTATGGCTAAACTGGTGTTTGCAAGTCCCTGAACTACTCCTGCCCACACTATCCCCAGATGGAAGTGCTGAGGTAGCCCAGGAGTCTCAGTGGTGCTATAGCTGGGGTCCTGGTGGGGCAGATGTTCTGTGGAAGATGGGGCTTAGTTGTGTGTGCTGTGCTTTGCTGCTGGGGAAGTTGGTCCTCAGCTGCTGCTGGTGAGTTGTGCCAAAAGTGGTTAAAATGAAGCTAAAAAAATGCCCCAACCCCTGCAAAAATTCATCCCAAACTGGCCTTTTACCTTCCCATTCCAGTTCGTTCCCATTCCCCAAGAATTCAAGGGAATCTGTCTCATCAGGAGTTTCAATATCGTCCACATTAATGTCCAGGTCATCTGGTGTGTCCAGGAAGTCATCGGAGAGAATGGAGCCTTCACTCTGGTCCAGGGAAATGTTGATTTCAGGTGCAACAAGTGTCTTCCGCTTACGATGCGCCCCGTTAAAGTTTAAAGTATTTGGGGGAGCTGGAGTTAAAAGGAAAATAACTGACAGGTTGTCCTCATCCTGTATCCTTAGTGCAAGACATGGTGCTTTCATTATGGCTTCGTTATGGCTTTCATTATTTCAGGCTATGGTTTTGGAAGCTAAGGGTGGTGGGTCATGGCTGGGAGGTACTGGGTGCCTGTAGGAATGCCCACAGTTCCAAGATACCTATTTCCTCCCCCAGCTTCTGATGAAAGATTAGCAAATTCAAATCTCTGCTGGTTTCCTCTCCCACACAGGAATTTTTGCGGGTGCTCCAAGGATATTGCCCTAACTGCAAGCTGCCATTCCCATAGGCTTGTTTTCCTTTGAACTCCTGATAAGGCAGGCTGGTACTTACAGGATGTATTCTCATCTTCTGTAGGGCTGCCCAGCGACTCCATCCCCGTCTCTTCTGGGAGAGGTCTGCAGGAAAGCCAAGGTGAGGAGGTGAAAAGAGAGGAGATAATGGGTGATATTTAATTACTCCAAGGCAGACAGTGGAGAGAACAGGAGACATCAGGGGAAAACATGCAACCCCTTTCCCTTTTGCCTGTGAGCTCAGCCTGAGGGGTGCCCTCAGGTGGTTTGCCCAAGAGCCACCCAGCAGTTGTGCTTTCTTACTGGTGCAATCCCCAGTAGCCTCCAGACTATCCCTATATTTTATTTACCTTCCGATATATCCCTCATGCAGCCATTCTGCCAAAAGGCTGGAAAAAACATCCAGGGACATGGGAATAAATCTTGTCCCCAGAAGAGCCTGGTAAAATCCTCACTCTTTCCATGTTACCCCCATTTTTATTTTCGTCAGAAGTTTGAAAGGCAGTACCAAGCTCTAGGGGTCCTCAACAAGGGTACCAAGGACCATCTTCTGCTGTTGCCTTCTGCCACAGGCCCCGGCTGCAGCAGAGGAGAACTTTCCCCAAAGCACTTGTCACCCCAGGGCAGCTGGTCCCTGGTCTGTAGGGACTTTGCTCTAAGGCTGTCAGTGTTCAAGGCACGGATCAAAGCTCAGGGGTGATCCCAGAACTGTCACCCCATCCTCCCCTCAGCCCCCATTTGACAAAAGCTGATGATGATACCCAAACCCTGCTGAGGTTTGGAAGCAGGGTCGTTCTGAGCTGAGATCCAAGCACCAGCACTCAAACCTGCATTTCAGAGCCAAAGGGTGACCCGTTCTCCTGTCCTTAGAGCAGCCTTCCAGTACCAAAAAAAGGGCCTATAGGAGAGATGGGGAGGGACTCTTGATCAGGGAGGGGAGCCATAGGACAAGGGGGAAGGGTTTGACACTGACAGAGGGGAGATTGAGATGAGATGTGGGGAAGAAATTCTCTGCTGTGAGGGTGGTGAGAGCCTGGCCCAAGTTGCCCGGAGAAGCTGAGGCTGCCCCATCCCTGGAGGGGTTCAAGACCAGGTTGGAAGGGGCTTGGAGCAACGTGTTGTGGTGGGAGGTGTCCCTGCCCGGGGCAGGGGGCGGTACTGGGTGGTCGTAAGTTCCTTTCCAATCCAAACCACTCTGTGATTCTGTGATTCCTGGGGCTCCATGGCAGAGGATTTGCAGCTTCTCACTCTTGGCTCCTGCACCCTTGGTATCAATCACCACACCTCCAGCTGGAGGCTAGAAACATCAATTGATTTAAAAGTTGGCTTTCCTGCAAATGCCAAATCCTCATTACATGGCTGTCACCCTTTGGAAGTTGCTGGAGTTGCTCCTGACCCATATTGGGCTAAGTGAAGTCAGAAGCTGGTCCCCAGTACTGGGATGAGGATCCCTAGCTGGTGGCTGAGCAGCACCTTCCCACCCTGAGCAGGATGCTTTCTGGACGCTTTTCCCCTTAGTTTGAGATGGGACTCGTTCCTGTCCCCTGGCATTAGCTGGGCTTGAAACTTCTTGTGCACTATGACCAAACCCCACCAAACCCCATGGTGTTCATGATGCCGAAGATGTTTTTAAAAGGGACCATCTTCATTTTACCTGCCTCTTGCTGGAAGCTCCCCTTCCACTGGGGGAAGAGCTCATGCCTCCAGGTGTAAAATCCTAGATGCTGGGACAGCCCTGGGGTGAAACCTGGGGGAAAACCCACCAGTTTTAATGCAGTGCTTTAAGGATGGGGATGGGGCTGGGCTCCAGCAGCTGCTGGCCTTAGGATCCAGTGCTGGCAGGGAGGGAGATGATGGGAATGGCACCTCTGAGCCCGCGGGAGGATATAGCCTTCCTCTGCCCTCCAAAGGCTCCTCTTCACGCTGCCATGACACCAGAGCCACCAGCCACATTAAAGCCTATAAATATTTAGATTAAGGGATAATCCTCTCCTAGCTGCTTGTTGTATATTTATGAGAGTTGGAGGCCTGATCAAAGGCGCTTGCTCCTTGCTTGCTTGTGCAGCCCTGGGACCCTGGGGGCTGCCACAATATTCCTGAGCGGTCAGAAAGATCCCTCTGCCCCCCCTTCAGCTTCTCCCCCTCCTCCTCCTCCTCCTCCTCCTCCCTTTTGCTTTTGTTGTGCACGGGGCCTGGCTGGTTGTTTATCTGCCTGTGAGCTGGCGCCTGGCACAACTTGGTGATACAGCAGCAAAAGGGGGCGGGGGGGACGGGGGACGGGACACACACCAGCTGCACCAAGTACGTGCTGCAGCCAGACACCCTGCTCTCTAACGCTGGGACTCATTTAAGGGAAGCAATTCAAAAGTGGGAGGTGAAGAAAAGGGCTTTCTTACCTTCCCCAAGGATGCTCGAATCACTACCTCCCAGTCTCCCGTGTATCTTCCTTCCCAAACGCAGCTAGCCCCGGGTGCCACATTTTCGGAAGGAAGCAGCTTTTCTAAGGGTCGGGTGCCACCATTTTGCTCCCCGCTGTCATCGTGCCGCCCGGTTTCCCTCTAGAAGCACCTTCTCTTGTCCCCCAACCGGCCTCCACCGCCCCTGATCCAACGGATGCGCGATGGAGTGAGCATGCTCCTGCATCCCCCCCGCGGCACGGCTGCATGGGGCAGGGCTGCACGGGGCATTGCTGCATGGCATGGCTGCACGGGGCATTGCTGCACGGGGCATTGCTGCATGGGGCAGGGCTGCATGGGGCATGGCTGCACGGGGCAGGGCTGCATGGGGCAGGGCTGCATGGCAGGGCTGCATGGGGCATTGCTGCATGGGGCATTGCTGCATGGGGCAGGGCTGCACGGGGCATTGCTGCATGGGGCAGGGCTGCAGGGGGCAGGGCTGCATGGGGCAGGGCTGCATGGGGCATTGCTGCATGGGGCATGGCTGCATGGGGCATTGCTGCACGGGGAAGGGCTGCATGGGGCATTGCTGCATGGGGCAGGGCTGCACGGGGCATTGCTGCATGGGGCAGGGCTGCATGGGGAAGGGCTGCATGGGGCAGGACTGCATGGGGCACAGCTGCATGGGGCAGGGCTGCATGGGGCAGGGCTGCATGGGGCAGGGCTGCATGGGGCATTGCTGCATGGGGCATCTCGCCTTACGGCCTTAATGAGCAGCTGAATTCAGTTCCCCCAGCCCAGATCTTTGTCTCGGATTTTTTTTTCTATTTTTTTTTTGTGTGTGGCAAGATTGGTTAATCACAGCTAAGCAAAAATAGCTATGCAGCAAACCGTCTGCTAGAGAGCTACTGTCCCACATGCAGCAGCTTCTGCCCTATTATTTGAATGCTTCGAGGGGGAAGGTGTCTTGAAAATTATTATTTACTTATTTTTAACGCTAGTTAAACACAGCTAGCCTCCCCTCGTTTGTCTAGGGGCTGTTTCGGCTCTATTCCATCTGCATCATTCCTGATTTAATCCCTCCACAGCAGTCTACCAGCAACCTGGGGAGCTGGTTTGTAGGGCTCTGGCTTCGTCCCTGCCACTGGCTTGTCACCCAGCCCTGGTCCCATCCCTTCGCCTCTCCCTGGGCTTCGTTTCCCAGGTGGGGAGTGACGATGACTGTGTTGGGTGGTGCTGAGGGCTCTGCAGAAGAAATGTCCCCTGAAGGCTTGGCTGTGGCTTGGGGGGAGTTCGCTGCCTGCCCCTGCTCCAAGGTGATGGTGTGGGTTTGTGTACTGGTGTCCAGCTGTGAGAACAGCTTTGAACCCAGATTTTCTGGGCAGCCTTGGGTCAATGCTTCCCTTTCTCTACCTCACTTCCCTTTCTCTACCCCATCTTCCTTCCTACTCAAAAGCTTGTCATCACAGCACTCCAGGAGTTGGGGGGAGGGGGGGAGGGCTTAGGTTGGCAGAGGTCCATCAGCCCAAAGCTCCGCTCAGCTCTGCTCTCAGAGGAAAGAAAAAAACCCATCTTAGAATCTCAAGGGCTTGGCTGAGCCCACGTCTGGGGCCAGCGGAAAGGACAAGCCGTGTCCTGCGAGCCGGGTGCTGGCAGACAGAGGTGCTTAGATTAAGGATGCAGCTGGACCCGGGCTGAACAGAGCTAAGCTCACCCACGGTGCCAAGGGAAACAGGAGGCCCTTTCTGGCACGGCAAGATCTCTGCGTGCCCACCCGTGCGGCACACTGCGCCTCTGTCTGCAAATACAAGGGCTCTGTGGGCTTCCCCGGGGGAATCCAGCCGCAGCTGGGACAGGGGGAGATGGCCCCTGAAAAGACCCTCAGTAGCCCAGACCCCGGCTGCAGCAAGGCTTGGGGTTGGCCTGTGCACCCCAGAGAGCTGCTACTGGGCCGTGGGCTTCAGCGCTGCGTGTGTGGGGCAAGACTCAGGTGGGGGTGTGTGGGGGTGCACCCTCGGAGTGGCTGCAGGGACTTCAGTACGCTGAGCTTACAGGGAATTCTTTTTTTTTTTTTGGCATTCTGTGCCAATAAAGTGCCTGTGAAGGTGGAAGTTGCCACTTCAGCACCTTCTGTCACCCACGGATCATTTCTTACAAGGTTCGGAGCCGTTCAGATTCTGCACGTCAGTGCCAGCGGGCATTGCATCCCAGCGACCCCGCTTCCCGTGGAAAATTCCTGGCAAAGGTGCATTGCTCTGCTTCACAGAATCATGGAATAGTTTGGGTTGGAAGGGACCCTAAAGACCATCTTCTTCCAACCTGCTGCCCTGGGCAGGGACACCTCCCACCATACCACGTTGCCTCAACCCCCCTCCAACCTGCCCTTGAACCCCTCCAGGGATGGGGCAGCCACCGCTTCTCTGGGCAACCTGGGCCAGGCTCTCACCACCCTCACACCAAAGTATTTCTTCTCCAGATCTCATCTCAATCTCCTGTCTTTCAGTGTCAAACCCTTCCCCCTTGTCCTATGGCTCCCCTCCCTCATCAAGAGTCCCTCCCCAGCTTTCCTGGGGACTGGAAGGGGCTCTAAGGTCTCCCCGGAGCCTTCTCTTCTCCAGGCTGAACCCCCCCCAACACTCTGAGCCCCGCCTCCCAGCAGAGGGGCTCCAGTAGGAGCCTTGCTCTGTTTGGGGAGATGCTGCTTGATTCAGAGATTCCTCTATTCATCCACCTCGATCTCCTTGTCCTTCTCACCCTGCTCCTTACCCTCTCCTTGCACACTCACCCAGGGCTGCCAGAGCCAGCCAAAAAATTTTTAAGCATTGAGAGCAGCCTTGTTACAGAAGTTCTGCTCTCTGGCCAGAATTGCCCTGTTGGAGTTAGGACTTGTGTTTCTTCTAGGGCTGGTGGGAGGACCCTGCATGCTCCGTGCCCTGCTGGTTTCTTAAAGAAGAAATAACATTTTTCCTGACTTTTTTTTTTTTTGCAGGGAACAAACCTGGGGAAGTCCTCATCTTGCCACTCTTCCTTCACATCCACGTTTTCCATCCGCAAAGTGGCTTCTGTGGTTCCCATCGTGCTTGGAGAGGGTCTGGCTGCAGAGAGGTCCCCTCCAGGAAGGGCTCAGGCTGGAAGGTGAAAGACAGAAGTTGGGATGGAGCATGGCTACAGGGGGACATTTAACCTGAACTGTCCAGAGCAGGTACATCGACACCATGCTCCACAAAGAGCAGTGTGATAGCTGCTTGTTTTGCAAAAGGAACAAGGCAAGGACGTGGGGTTTTGTGGCCACTTGTCGTGCTTTGGACAAGAAAGAGGAGGTGAGGTTGGCCCTGGATCAAAGCAACAGGTTTATCTCTGCTCTGCTGTCACCCTAGCTCTTCTCCCTGAGGATCCGCTGTCTGTGCTGATGCCCACCCATTTTGCCTCACTACTCCTCTTGCAATACTCATCTCAACATAAACAAGCACCTCTGCCGACAGAAATGAAATGTGGCTGAAAGGGAGGAGAAGACCGAGCTCCTCCCAGGCTGGTTTTGGGTTGGTTTGGCAGTAGCACCAGTTTCCATTTTGCCAGCCCGGGCAGAAGTTAATGGCTTTGGTTTTGCAGAGAAATCCCTGTCTGCTGCTGCCTGGTTTGTGCTCCATCCCTGCGCTTGTCCCCGTGGCCAGGGAGGAAGGCAAGGAGGCCTTCACAACGATGTTGGGTGTCCTTCCACACCCCTGAAGAATTGATGCCTTTGACTTGCTCCCAGGTAAACCAAAGCAGATGCCAAAAAACCTGGAGCACATCAAATGGAGACAAGGTGGGTGTGCTGGTCCTGCGCTGGTAGGAACAGGACGACGAATTCAGATCCAGTGCTCCTAGTTCTCACCCCAGCAGCACAAGGGGCCCTTAGGTCCATGTGTATTCTTTGCCTTCACTAGAACGTTCCTACGCTGACAGCCAGAAAAAATCAGATGTTTGTATCTATTTCCCAGGGACTGCACCTGCAAATCCTACCAGAGGCTGGCCAAGGGCTCAGGACCAGCCCTTGTGGGACCAGCTCTGGTCAGGGGGAACAGACACGATGCTTTCAGCTGGATGCTGAGCCCAGAGGGGACAGGGTGAGGCCTTATCTTACAGATAACATGTTCAAGTGAGATCAGCTCATATGTTGGGCACGTGCATTAACCCATCAACTGCAGGGCAGTTTTGAATCTTCTTCCTGAGCTCAGCCTTTACATTATAATTGTACCCAGGCACTGGCAGTAACATACTTTTTTTTTAAGGATAAGGGATTTTTTAGGGTAGGTGATTTCCCAAGTGGGTGGGGCTGCTCTGTCTGGCCCCTGATGTTGGGGAAATCAGCGTCTGGCAGAGTTTGACCCACTGCTGTAAGGTTCTTCTAGAGAGCCAGGGCCTTTTCTGTTTCTGCTTGTATTTACAGAGGGTGTCGCTGGCGATGATCTGGAGGAAGATAAATCTGTGTATCTGCTTTAAGGGAATGAAGCTACATAGAGGCCTGAGTAAATCCAGCATCCGTCTTTATTACGGGCTCTGCCAGAGGCAGGAATCAGAGCAGAGAGCTGTCTGCGACCATCGCAGGGCTCTCTCCCCTCCCGGTGTCTCCCAGCCGTTCCTCCCAGCAGACCCATTATGTATTCTGTCCTCACCCCCACGCCCAGCCCCACACAATGCCTGTGACACGGTCACACATGTCTCCGTTTCTGGTTTCCCTAGATGTGGGCAAAGGACATCCCTTGGGGCTCAGAGAGACCCCAGCGTCCCTCCCTCCTCCCCACCGCTGTCATCTGCTTTCTGCTCACCCTGCAGGCATCATGGAGGGAGGAAGAGTAAGGGAAGATACCGAAGCAAAATCCCAGGCTGGAGCCTCATGTTTCTAAATATCCAGCAGTATGGAAGCCCAGATGATGCTGTACTCACCGATGCTTGTGGCTAACGAGGAACAAAGAAGATGCTGCCTGTATCCTGGCCGGGCATTCCTCCCAATGGAGCCGGGCTGCTCAGGAGGTCCAGCGCCTGGATCCGGATGCAGACGTGTGCGTCTCTCTCAGCGCAGGAGCGTGGGGATGCATCTAGGTCGGCCTTCCTCACAGCGGTCCTGGCTTTGTGATTCGGATTTTGTTGGGCAGGGGTGGGAGGGGGACAACCGAGGGCAGTTATTTGTATTCTTCCATGGCTGCTGCTTCCTCTGCCGCTTCCTCTGCCGCCTCCCTCCCCTCCAAGGTATTTGATTATTATTTTCCACTTGCAGCTGGCTAAGCCTCGGCTCTCTTAAATCACCTAATTGCACTGCTTTTGCGGGTGAGGAGGATGGCGGTGGTGACAGGGAGGGGGGGTGTTATGGAGGATGGGTGGAGAGATGAGCTGGGAGCACCCCCCCGGCAGTGTCACCTCTCTTCCGATTGGCTGCGAGGTACCAAATATCTCCCTACACCCTTCCTCTGGGTGAATGATGCTGCCAGGGGCTGAGCGCACCGTCTCCTTGCCCTTTTCAGTGGGAGTGAGGGATGCCCATCAGCCGGCAGGATCTGGTCCTGGAGGAGGCGTGGGAGCTGGGGAGGGGAGGGTGGGAAGGGGAGGGCTTTTTAATACAGTGCATCGTTCACTGGGAAAGTAAAAGGTGGCCTCAGTGTGTGGTAGGATGCAGGATTATTGGTCCATCCTGCCTTGCATATGCACAGATGATTTGTACTTAAACCTTGAGCACCACTCTCGCCTCTGGTGCCGGGGGCTGTACAGACAGACCCACCAGGCGGTCCTCCTTGCGCCAGGAAAAGCTGTTTCTTGCTTCCAGGATGTGGACAGTTCAGTGGATTGAAAACTGGCTAAAAGATGGACCAGAGGACCCAGAGGGTTGTGATTAGAGGCACAGAATCCGGCTGGAAGTTGGTAAGAAGTGGTGCTCCCCAAGGGTCAGGTCTGGGTCCAGTCCTCTTCAATATATTCATCAATGACCTGGCCAAAGGGATGAAATGTCCCCTCAGCAAGTTTCCTGAGGACACAAAAGTAGGAGGGGTGGTGCCACTCCAGAAGGCTGTGCCACCATCCAGTGAGACCTGGACAGGCTGGAGAGTTGGGCAGAGAGAAACCGAATGAAATTTAACAAGGGAAGTGTAGGGTGCTGCACCTGGGGAGAGATAATCCCCTACACCAGGACAGGTTGGGGGTGACCTGCTGGAGAGCAGCTCTGAGGAAAAACACCTGGCAGTCCTGGTGGGCAACAGGATGACCATGAACCAGCAATGTGCCCTTGTGGCCAAGAAGGCCAATGGCATCCTGGGGTGCCTCAAGAAGAGTGTGGCCAGCAGGTGGAGGGAATTCATCCTGCCCCTCTACTCTGCCCTGGGGAGACCCCATCTGGAGCACTGAGCCCAATTCTGGGCCACCCAATTCAAGAAGGACAGAGAAGTGCTGGAGAGGGTACAGCAGAGGGCCACAAAGATGATTAAGGGCTTGGAAGATCTCTCCTATGAGGAGAGGCTGAGGGACTTGGAGCTTTTGAGTCT